>OZ023266.1:29958293-30235700 GCA_964006375.1 Tillus elongatus | reverse complement strand
AAAAAAACTGCTTTCTTAGTCAACCTTATAGGTTAATAGCAAATTGAGCTATTCAAATTTGAAGCATTTAATGAAAATTCACTACCATAACGCACTTGCTTTGTTTTTTGTTTTTCTTTGCTGAAAATTTACAGTTGTGTATAATGTGCCCTGTTTCCACTGACGGTTGGGGTTGAGTGTGAATAGCTCTGCTAGACGTCGCCCTTTCCTGATTGTGATTGCGGGGTTGTAACAAGAATTATAATTTAGTTAATAGAGGCGATATTTATTTAATTATTTATATTCAGACATTTTAGATTTGTTCTAATAATTAGAAGAGACAACCGACCATTCACCACACACACACAAAAAATCACAAAGTTGCTGTTTGATATTTGAGCTTGTGTGTGTTTTGTTGTTTTCTGTGAACAATCGTCACAGTTTTTATGAACTCATAGTTGTTAATGGAAGCGCAATAAATTACCGTTTGACGGGACTCTAGGCACGAGCTTTAAAGAAATAACAGAATTATGTCTTAATTTATCGGCAGATTCTTACCTTATTATTTTATATATTTAACCCTGCTTTTATATTCCTGCAATTGATAATCTTTTATTTGCAGGTGGTACGAGGCAACAGCATCATCATGTTAGAAGCTCTTGATCGAGTGTAGATTTAAGTAATTTAAAGTATTTCGTGTAACTATAAAAATTTTGTAATAAAAGTATAAAGTAATTTGTTATTTTCAGTTCTGCCCAAGAGCTCTCCTTTGAAAATTTATACGGTGCTAATTTATTGATCATGTGTCACGATAGCCATAACTCCATAGCTATCAGAATTAGTTTGAATATACCAGAACAGCACAGTTAACAAATTAACTTATGTACATCAGATCGGTCATGAATTTAAGAATATAAGACTGTTAAGGCGTCTTGTTGGAGGATTAGACATCCCAAATTTACATATTTCTTAGTAACCTTCTTTGTTATGATATTTACAATCTGTACAATGCAATTTTCAACATGGTTAGGAATAACACAACAAGGGTCATTTCTTGTTTACAATTGACGACAAGTCTGCCAACCTATCACAGGTAGATAGCGTAGGAAAATTCAATATTCATTCAAAGCAGTTCTACAGACTCGACACAAGCAACACCCTTGTGATAGCATAATCATTAATCATTTCGTAGAGTTCTCATGTACTCTAAAGCATACCATAATATGATAATTTTGTATAAGTTTACAGTTTGTTATTAAACGTGAAGTGTTACTAAAATCAGCGTTTAATTTAACAAAACATAAGCAGGTCCTTCGAGCTATCAAGAAACAAATAAAATGTGGTACATCAGTACAAAACGTAATTAAACAAAGACCATGCATCATTTCACTACTCTCTTCTTCGACTTAAATACTTCATTAACGAAACTGCTTCACAATGACCACTTGTCTGGAAAAGTCAGAATATTTTAGTAATGTTAAAAAATGATCAGGGAAGTAAGGGAAATTTTGTAAAATATGGCGAAGTCCGGTAATTTTTATGCTTGTCTGGGAAAACTATGTATCAGCTGATTACTTAACTATTGTGAATTTTAGAAAAGATTCACTTTCGACACAATTTGAAAATTAGAAAAATTTAACCTATACAATGATAAAATGGGATATGCTACTAGGAAATATTTAAAGAAAGATGAGCTTATATTTTTTAATAAAATGCAAATTTTTGTGAACAGAACTGTCAAAACTTTTTAGAAGCAAGTCCACTTAAGTATAATATTGTAAAGGCTTGTCTAGTGTTAACCTTGTGTAATATTTAAAGTAAGTATATTTGACTATAAGATTCATACAATGTGCAATACAAATAAGCTGAAGCTTGTGCTTGTACATTACACAATTTTAATAAAAATGCCAAACAATGAACCTAAAACACTTTTGGTGAACTGTCACTTTGCCGATTTTGTAACAATTTTCTTATTTATTTAACTTCTGTGTGGCTACAAGCATTTACAGAACCATCTTGAACCTTCATCTCTCATATTTGAATAACTTCTCTCCATAATCTAATTAACGACCCAAACAGGCAGGAGCCCAGTTACATGGATTTATATACAAACTACTAAACTAAAAGAAATTAAAAACTATACATTAACACACAAAAAACTAAGATGTGATGTCCCCACGAAGCAGGGATCCCCTAGAGGCTGCTGAAAAGGACCCAACATTAGCATGACTAAATATGTCAGTACCGGAGGAATTATATTCTGCACAAATAGAATACAAGGGTGATTTCAAAAGCAGATTAGTTCTGAAATCAGAAGCAAAAAAGTATGAGTAGAACGAGTCTGACAGCCGTGGAGAGGAGAGCGAAAAGGCAGCTGGGAGAGAAGTTCAGGTGCATCAATAATTCTGTGATCAAGCTTAAATAAAAAACACTGACCTGAAAGAGTTCTCCTGTCAGCAAGCGACATAAAACCAAATGTAGTGAGTAACAAATTAGAAGATATGCCTCTTTAAGGATAAACTTTGTCAACAAAATAAGACAAATACTTCAGAAACCTATGCTGGACAGATTCTATAAGCGTAATGTGGCAGGAGTAGAAGGGCATCCAACACAAGCTGGCATATTCAACATGAGAACGGACAAAAGCATTATGTAGACAGATAAGAGTTTCGGTAGATGAAAAATTCCCAGCGCTTCTAACAACAAATCCTAGCCTTTTCATAGCAATTCTAAGGATACTGTTCATTTGTAAATTAAACTTCAAGTGTTGATCCATGATCAAACCCAAGTCAGTAATATTAGACACATGTCTTAAGATTTTCACCATTTACCTTGTAAGTGAAAACCTGCAAATGATGTTTATTGGAAAAAGACAAAACACTACATTTAGAAAAATTTAGAGGTAACTTATTTATGTCACAGGATTCCGAAATCCTATCAAGGTTGTGCTGCATGGCCTGACAGTTGACAAGAGAATTGATATTTAGAAAAAAAATTAGGTCATCAGCATACAATAAATGAGGAATAGAAAACACAGAATCCAAATCAATAATAAAAACGTTGAAGAGAAGGGGACCAAGTACAGATCCTTGTGGGACACCAGAAGAAGCATGAACCTGGTCAGAAGAACAACCCGCATACCAGACATAATGATACCTATTGAAGACGTAGGATCTAAACGAGGATATGACCATTGGAAAGTTCAGAACAATGAAGCTTAAGTAACAACAGCTCATTATCAACTGAGTCAAATGTCTTCGAGAAGTCTTAGACTGCACCAACCTGTCCATTGCCATCCAAACAAGACGATACATATTGCATGAAACAAGAAAGGTTGGTCAAGGTCGAACGGCCCCTGACAAACCCATGCTGACTCGGTGAAAGATACAGACTTACACGAGGAGATAGATATGCAAAAAGTGTATACTCAAAGACCTTAGAAAAGTTCGACATGATTACAACCTGCCTGTAATTTTCAATGACCGACCTGTGACCCTTCCTATGGACGGGGCAGACTTTAGTGGTTTCCTATATGCAAGGAAGGTTTGTGTTTTCAGAGACAAGTTGAAAATAAAAAGTAAAGGTTCGACAAATGCGGAAGCACAGCCTTTGATCATGAAACTAGGTATATTATCCAGCGCTTGAGACAACTTGGACTTGAGTTTCTTAATAGCAAAAAGTACACCAGATGTATGAAATTCGTTTAAATGAAAGGAAAGACAGTTCGAAGAAATAAACAATACTCTGAAGAACCGGTACAAGATTTGAAGGAGGAACTGAAAAACTTAGCAAAACTCAAGGGAGGACTATGTGAAAACTGGAACCTGTGATGAGCACTAATAAGTACACTCTGACAAACCCAAATCACCACAACACTTATTTCAGAGACCTTACGATCGTTTCGTTGACAAAGTCAACATCTTCAGAGGAAAATCAATTCTAACCTAAACAACTAGCCACATGTATTTATATCGCGTCAAGGTAAACGAACTAGTACGAAGTAAAATTGTCATCCAGGAATGATCGTTTGTTTATTGTGTGGTAAAACTACCAGGTCGAAGACCTACTTTTAATCTTCTGGTCGACATATTTATGAGCCCTTATCTAATATACAGATAATAGTTTTAAAGGAACTGATTTAAATATGTCGGGTATTTCATTCTTATTATCTTATCGGGTTGTGATAAGGTGATAAAATTCCAAGCATAACGAAGTTTTTGGCCTGCTGTGAAATTCATATAAAAGGAGAAGCAACACGGGACCGGGGCAGTATTGTTAATTCAGCTAATAAGCAGAGAATAGTGAGTCGCTACCAGTCCCACACCGATTCCGTTTCTGTTTGCAGTCTGAGCGCACCTGGTTGGCCTATTTCCGTATCCAAAAATATTGTTATAGCTGAGAATTATCCGTTTTAAGTAATTCATATTTTGTAGCGAATTTTCATATTTTTAAATTATCACTCTTCTCAGTCCAAAACTACGTAAGCGTTATTTCGCTCCTTCCTAGACAATTCCCGTATGTTAGATTGTTTTTGTGGGAATGCTGAGGAGTCACAGCTCACTTAAATAATCGAGATATATTCATCTTGGATTGATCCCGATAGGGACGCTGAGGATTCACAGCCTATCTGGGTCACCCCAAGTGAGACGTTCCCTCCCAACTGGCCCTGTACACTTCGTAGGGCCCCCGGCTTTCCCCCCATACAGTATAAGCTCTTGTGTTATTTTAGTGAGGATGCTGATGATTCACAGCTCGCTAAAGTAATCAAGATGTTTGTGTCCCGGTTTGGCCCTAGCGGAGATGCTGAGGATTCACAGTCTGCATAGGTCTCCGGGAACTGTCATCCTGTCTCTCCAGTCCGCACTTTTTCGTCTCTGCTGTACCCTGCTTTGACTGAGAAGTTATTCTGATGTTGTCTATTGCTGCGTGTTGCCCTCCTGACGTATCGCTTGAGTGAAATACCGTCCGTATCATATATACCTTATCGAATCCGTACGCTTCGTCACGCACCGACCGTTACCGCTTTAGCAAGGGCCACGTTCCGATTGATGTTAGTACCCGCATATTTTATTTGTACATATTTTGTAAATATTGTTCGGTATATATATATATATATATATATATATATATATATATATATATATATATATATATATATATATATATATATATATATATATATATATATATATATATATATATATATATATATATATATATATATATATATGTATATTTTGTAAATAGTTTCAAATGTGAAATATAAGGTTGGGTCAATTAAAGACCTTGCTTAATTTTTATCTAACCCCTTAGCCTACAAAATCTGCTGCACCTTTCTTTAAAACAGAAGTGGTCGGTTCACGCTGAGTCAGCGATTAAAGCCTGCTCACTCGGGAGTCACTAAGTTTAGCCTATATTACCTAAAGGCTACCGAACCCTTCTCCACAGAGTTACCCAGGTACTTTGATCGGTATATCGGTCAGACTTCAGTGAAGAGGTCGCAGACATCCTCAACAGGGAGTAAACCCTTTAAAATATGGCGCCCGAGATCCTCCGATAGTAACTGTCAATCATGGTCACCGAAAAACGGTCTGCAAGCCGTCACTATATATATATATATATATATATATATATATATATATATATATATATATATATATATATATATATATATATATATGTAAACATATAAAAAATTTAACAGACCTTAGTCTTGGGTCCTAGGGACCCAAATTCGCGCGAATCTGAAGAAAATTTTTCAAAAGCTTTTCATCATGACCTCTCTATTGGCGAATTTTTCTGAATGAAAATTCGGTAATAAATAAAAGCCATACCTAAATAATAGGAAATTTTTGGGATCTATTAGCAAAAAAAAAATCCTTTAAATATAATTTATTTGTAATCATAATCTATAAATTACAGTGTAAAACATATATTAAATACTTAAATGCAAAATAAAAAATTAATATAATTATTACTCGATCATGATCTTAAATATAAAGACAAACAAAATATCAGTTCCATTCTAAAATCAATATGTATACATACATCCATTATCTTGTTACAAGATAAAATTATCCTCAACATTTTCAAATCATTAACAGTCACTAGTAGGAAAAATGTAATTAATACTAATAAAGCTAGCTAACTAATGGCCACCCCCTTGCAGAAGGTTTGTAGTAAGAGGTCCATAAGTTATAGAGTACCTGAAAGTTAGGCTGTTCTTTTATCATTTGTGTTTGAGTTTTGTAATCAAGCAGAGAAAATCAAAATATATACAGTAAATTATTAATTAAACACAAAACTCGACGCATCAGGTACCAAAGGATACATATTTGTGTCTTTGTTATTACAAGACGCAATTTTCTAATTAAAAACAATTAATTAATCTATCTAATTTTTTTATCTAAGGAAAACCACCTAATATCAGTGTGAGATCTGAATAAACCAATTTTCAGGAAGTGATCAAAAAAAGACAAAGTATGGGAAAACAAACTAAGTAATAAATAACAAAAATGTTTGGTAAAACTTTTAAGGATATGTTTGTTTATTAAGCTCAAATACAATGTTTCAGTCTCACAACCATTCTCGATGAGGAGATTAAATATTTCTATTCTAGGCTCGATATCATGTACAGTAGAGTCTCGATATTTCAAGCCACGGTATTTCGAGGCTACGTACAATCCGAGCCACCAGAGCGTGGTAATGTTTTTCGACTAATAAAATATACTGCTGCAATAAAACCGGACGGTCAGTTCGACAAATTGAGTGGCCTGTCGCCAGGTCTTAGGTTGATTAGGTAAAATTCGTTTATCTAATAACGCACACATACAAAACACCTGTAGCCCAGGCTGTCCTCTTAGACCTCGCATACTCAATCAAAACAGTTTTAAAAATGGAAAAATGATGAGACTTCAACTGCCACACGAAGCAAACTTATCCGTTCTTTCTTGTTTGTATCATTTAGTTCCCCAATCCGAGCCGCATTAGTCTGTCGTATTTTATTTATTCAGCTGAATTAATTCGAGATACTGCAGAATTGCGAAACATATTCTTTGTGAACGTATCGGTAAATTTTTTTTTCTACTTTTGTTACTTTTTAGTTTGGTGACTAAGTGAAGTGTTAACTCCGCCATGGACGGTCCCAAGCCCGGCTGAGAAAGGAGGAGGGCAATACCGTAACCCTACCAATGCATGTCTTGGGAGGGCCAGGAATGCTTGCCTTAACTGGCCGGCATTGCGAGGAGAGACCTCTATAAAAAACCCACATCGCAAGGTCGTTGGAGGGTTGGTGCCGAAGCGATGATGCTTTTGGCCGATATGGCCGGGCATTGGCAGGGTGGTAATTCTGCCCCTAACGTAATCCTCACCAGGGAAACCCGGAGACCTCCCTGTATATAAATGCCTCTCCATGGGATGCGGCGCTCTTCCATGGAAGTTAACCACAATTTTCCCCAGCTGCTCGTGGGATCAGAATATGAACATGATAGACACAGACCCAAACGAGATGGGTAATAATACTCTCGATCTCCAGGCAACTGGAGAACACATAAGAGGTAGAAATGGGGGTTGTCCCCTCTCTTACCGCCAAACCGATGGAGGGGGGTGGAGGGTCATCCTCTCCCTATCCTCCAAATCTCTGTCCTCCGATGACGGGATGGAGCTTCTAAAATCTCCCGTGTGCCACTCGGAGGAGCGAAGGAAAAAACAACGACTGCCTGGATCCGCAAGGAGACAGCCTAGTCGTCCGCTCAAGGCGGGGGTGCCATATTCAACCGCCTTGAGTCAGGTACCAACGGAAGTCGGGTCCCGATGGGCTCGGGTGGGGGTTGAGGGCTCTGAGGGTACGATAAAACGACCCGAGGAGTCTGATGCCGCTACTGAGGGCGCCGTTAGCGGAAAGCGACTCCGGTCGGACGGCAGCACACCACAACAGAGGGCAAAAAAGCCCCGAGAGGATGCTGTCAGGAAGACGTTCAGTGAGGTGGCTGGAGGGGTGGGAGTGGGCATTATCCACTCTGAATATCCCTCCGCATCACTGTATAATGAAGCGGGCCCTTCCGAGAGTGGGCAGGGATCAATCCCCCCGGCTATTCCCTCAGGAAGTGGCACCGCAGGGGGAATCAAATCCACCAAAAAAATGGGTCCCAATAGAGGAGGTGGCAGGGTCCATCCTTCCACCAGACCTATTAGGTGCATACAGGCAAATTTGCATCATGCTAAGGCAGCGACATACCTCCTTAGCATGAAATTAAAGGAGCAGATAGACACTGCTCTTCTCCAAGAACCCTGGACCGCCAGGTCGGACCAAACTAAAGGGCTGGGTAACACTTCTGGTAAGATAGTAGAGGTGGGCTCTGGTACCAACCCCAGGGCCTGTATCTGGATCAGAAACAACTTGCAGTATTTTACACTATCAGAATACTGCACCAAGGACATGGTAGCCATCCGGCAGCGGACAGGACTAGATACCTGCTCTTTGGCAAGATAAAGCTTGCTCCGGAGGATCTGGATCAACTTTCGCCCACAAAGATTATCGATCTCCGCAGGAGGCTGGCTTTGTTGGGCGAAATATAGACTATTAGGCGTGAGCCACAATAGACCTTATGGTAGCGGAGGAGGGACCGGTATGGCCCACTCACAATCAAACCTAACCCTAAGTGAAGTGATTTCACAGTTGATAAAATGAGCGGAAAGAATAAAAGGAAATTTGTTTATGTGCAAATAAAACTCGGAAGCAAACCCGTTTTACTTTGGATAACGCTCGTTCTCATCCAAATAAAGAAGAATTATACAACCCATGGATCAGGGAGTTTTTCAAAGTTTAAAGAAAAAGTACGGCCGGCTTTTACTCCAGACTCTCCTACTGGGCAATCGAAGGAGAAGAAAGTGTGATAGGATTCTTACTGTCAAGGACATCATATAATGGATCGCCGAATCATGGAATGCCGTCAAGTTGGAAACGATGCTAAATGCTGGAATTTACTTTTGTAAAATTTCCAGGAGTGCACCAAGACAAGTGAAGATGAAGACAACGTACCCCTTGTGCGGCTCATTAGATAACTTCCTGTATGTGAAAATGACGATACACAGGTGATTAATGTGGTTCGCTTCAGACGAACAATTCGAGGTTACTGACGAAAACATCGTTGAAATGGTGAACGAGGAGAAAACATCTCACAAAGATGTCAAAGAAGAAATGTCATCACAAGAGAACGGGAAAATTGGCCTGACTGCATTAGAAGGTGCTTTACGATACGTTAAGCAACAAGAGGAAGCCATGCCTACCGATGTCCTTCTCCTAAAGCGCTGGTGGCATATAGCGGCAAAAAACGATGTCGATCGCAGAAAAAAGGGACGATTGATGAGTTTTTCAGCAGGCAGGGGTGACGTAGTTTACTAAGTATGTACATTATGCAGTATATTTTTGTGATTTATAGACAAAGACGTAATTAACTACGAGCAAATGTATGCTGATTTTTTTTTCTCGATTTGGGTGCATTTTGTAGAATTTCAGAAGTTCTATCTATTATAGATATGTACAAATATCCCGAGCCTCCTACTTAATATATAAACACAAGATTATTTTCATTTGTGTATATAGTTAACTTGTTCTCTTCACTATAGTCCGAGATTTCAGTAATTCGAGGTGTCGTTAGTCCCATCCAGCTCGAATCATCGGGACTCTACTGTATTTGGTGTTGTGTAGCCATTAGGTCATGCTCTATAGTGTTAGTAAGGTTAAGTTATGTTGTAAGTGGGCCACTTAGAACTAAAAATAACAGGAAGGAGCATTTCCATATATGTACTATAGGACGTGTGATGTGTCAAGTCATCTTGGACCTCCTATTTGATATTTCATTTTTGGTAGTTTTGCTGGTCGGTGACATTTGCGTTTGTTGGAAAATTAGTGTGAAATAGTGCTATGATTGTGATTTGTCTTATATAATAAGTAATTATTTTGT
Organism: Tillus elongatus; assembly: GCA_964006375.1. Lineage (NCBI taxonomy): Eukaryota > Metazoa > Arthropoda > Insecta > Coleoptera > Cleridae > Tillus > Tillus elongatus. Next base: position 30,225,756 of record OZ023266.1, on the reverse strand, counting down.
TAATATTATTTTCGACAACGAACACGCCATCGCATGACAGTGCAATCTCCTTTTAGCTTCCAACTATGTTTTATAATGTTCATTTCTGTTTTATATTCTAAGGTGGGCCATTGCAGTCCCCCCATTACGACATTGAGGTCTATTGTGGCTTTATAGCATTAGTAACTAGCATAAATACTCGTCATTGTTAGTCACAGCACAATCTTATCGAGAAATGAAACAAAAGGCTCGTGTGAAATTCCTTGCTTCTGGAAATGCTTCACTTAGAGATTACTATTGTCAGATGAGGAATTATTATAACTTTGCCGTATGGGAGGCGAGAAAGTGTTACTCCAGACAGTCTTTAGATGAGAGGGCAGGAAATTCTAAAAAACTCTGGTCTTTCTTGAAAAAGTGGGGTGTAGCTGCCAACTCCACACAATCTATCCCTTGTGACATTTTTTCTGCGGATGCTTTCAATAACTATTTTAATTCTCTGTCTGAGGGCATTCCCTTACTATTGGTAACTGACTATCAATGTCTTACAGACGATGATACCGATGATTGTGTAACCCTTTCTCCTGTCTCCTGTGAGGTGGTGAGAGACCTCATCATCAAGCAGAAGTCATCTTGTATTGGGCTTGATGGTGTCAGTGGAAGGATGTTGCAGTTAACTGTTGATTTCTGTGCTGCTCCTTTGACACATATTATAAATTACTCTGTGGGGTGTGGTGTGTTTCCTGGCTTGTGGAAGGTCTCAGTGGGTATACCGATCCCGAAGAATAAATCTCCAAAAGTGACTTTTGTAATATAAACTTGCAATCTGTGCCTTCTAAAATTGCTGAAGGTGTGATTGACAAACAGTTGTCGGAATTTGCTGAAAGCATTATACCTTCTCAACAGTCTGCCTTTAAACGCAGTCGTAGCTCATCAACTCCTACTTTCTGTAGTTAATGATATTCTCACTCATCAGAATCAGGACTATGTTACTGCTCTAGTTATGCTGGATATGACGAAGGCCTGTGATTCTGTTGATTATGCTCTTTTACTTGCTAAATTGTTGAGTTATGGAGTTTCTGGTCGCCTTTTACAATGGTTTGGCAGCTACCTTAGTGGTCGATCGCAGATGTTGAGACTTGATGATGGAGCTTGCTCTGAGCTCCGCCCAGTATCGGTGGGGGTGTCTCAGAGATCAATACTTGGTCCAATTCTGTTCAACTTGTTTACCGCTGTTATAGGATTATTCAAATATTCAAATATCTAAATATTTTGATAAAAGTACATTTTGGGACCTACGAATAATTATTATTATATTATTAGGATTATTCAAATATTCGAATATCTAAATATTTTGATAAAAGTACATTTTTTGACTTGCGAATTAAAAATAAGGAACGGTTTATTGGGTCTTTAGGTAAAACAAAAAGATATTTTAAAAATCTGCTAAAATAAAACAGAGATTCACATGATGATGAAACCAATAAAGAAAACTGTGTAAAAAAAAATGCCTTATACATTTTGTTACAAGCGGCAGTGTCGACTGAAATTGACATGTATTTTTGTTAACATGTTTTACCAAAAAATATGGGTCCATTGCAGTGGTGGAATAATCTTTTAATTTTGATTTTAATATAATGACAGACAACAACTGACTACTCTAGTCGGCCTGTATACAGGACACTGCCGCTTGCATCACCACATGCACCGTATTTGGGTCGGTCAGGAGACTGAGTGCCGGCTGTGCATGGAGAGTGACAAGACAGCAGAGCACGTACTGTGTTCCTGTCCGGCAGCGGATAGGACTAGATACCTGATCTTTGGCAAGACAAAGCTTGCTCCGGAAGATCTGGATCAACTTTTGCCCACAAAGATTATCGACCTCTGCAGGAGGCTGGCTTTGTTGGGCGAAATATAGAACATTAGCCACTCACATTCAAACCTAACCATTCAAAGCTAATATAATGAGTTCAGTTAATATTTTTAGTTTACGTTAAAGCTTTCACAAATAAACTAATAATTGTCTTAATAATCTCCTATTGTGTTTCATTTATTCAACAAAAAGTTGGGTTTAGCTTTTACTTAATTAATATCTGAACAGTTGAAGAATATTATTATTCGAATACTCGAATATGCATTAACTCGGATTATTCGAATATTCAAATATTCGAATATTCAAATATTCGAATATTCAAATATTCAAATATTCAAATATTCAAATATTCAAATATTTATGAATATTAAATTTAAATATTCGAGCAATTCTCTTATTCCACTTTGACAAATTGCCAACAGTTGAGTTCCAGCAGAAAAAGGCGGGACTGGTGAACGCATAGGTTGACGCAACTATTCAATTGTTGAACTCGGCTATTGACACAGAATGCTTATATATCTTATTTTCATCGAAAATGGTTGTGAGACTAAAACTATTTCTCAGCTTAAACATATTCTGTACAGTTTTACCAGGTTTTTGTTATTTCTTACTTAAATAATATGCTTCAGGCAAGCAAAAAATCACTTTCCTTCATTTTAGGAGACTTTCAGGTTTTGCAATAGCAGTCGTATTCCTTCAATGTGATACTAAAGTAATCGAAAAAAAAAAAGCTCACAAACAGTTTCCAGTCCAATGACAGACATCAGATGTCACTGAGGCAGATATCACGGTACCATAAGTTACTTTGACAAATGTCTTACATGCTAAAAATCAATTTACATTTTTAATCTGCATGGTTGACAGACATTACGAGGCCATCGAACACATTTTAAAAACACACCCACACACACATATATAAATATTCAAACCTACAAAATTTTAGGTTTCATAGCAATAAAACAACTTTATCAGCATTTCTTTCCTTTTAAAGGTTATAATGAAGAAATCTAATATTTTGTCTGGAAAACTATCCAATAACAAAATATTGTCATCATAACATTACCGCTACTGCCTTCAGTTCAAAGAGAGTGAAAATTTGACAATCATGCCTGCAATTTAATTTATACACTTATACAGTTTCATTGTGAATTGAACGCTAATACTATGAGATCCGAGTCTTACACTTTTAGTTTCTTCTGGAGCAACAGATGTCAATGTCTGCATCACTTGAATATTCAATGTTTTAGCTATTATCTAACAGCAATTTACAAACAAGATAACTACCAGATATGTGACCTACAAGTAGAATGAAAAACTTTTTTATAAAATCAATTACGAGTATTGATTGCATGGGAACATGTATAGATGCGAATGGTTGCAGAGCTGGCAACCACAGTACAGCAGCGTAGGTGACATTCTTGTTTTTTAATTCAATGTTTCGCACACAAGAAAAGTTGTGAAGCCTTACAGATGTTTCTTTGGTGGACGCCTGGATAAAGTATCGCGACGACCTACATGCACAAGGCATGAATACGAATGAGATTCCAGATCAGCTTAAATTTCGAAGCAAATTAGCAGAGGCTCTGTGTATGATAGACAAACCATGTAATCGAAACAACGATCCTCTTCTGGTAATTCAATTGATAGACAGTTTGGAGAAAAAAGAAAACGAAAACCAACAAAACGAAGTCTGCAATTTGATGTGCGACGCGACAATATTGGACATTTTCCTATAGAAGATATCAACCGCCAAAGGTGTATAAAGCCGCAGCATGAAAACATATTTCAAGTGTATAAAATACGACACTTATCTGTTATTACAAGGAGGAGAAATTGTTTCTTAGATTCTCATTTATGAGAGATTTCATTATTTTGTCATTTGTAGGTTGATTACCTTAGTCGCCGGATGGGTCAAACTGGGAGCAAACCCATATTTTTTCTATATATTTTTTCAATGTTTCTTTGTACCTAAATTATACCATTTTGTCAAAACAATTTTTTTCATCTTTCAGAACAAAATTCAGGCAAAAAGAGGTTAGGTCAGAAATTTGTATGTATGTATTAACACGTTGACTGCAGTTGTTTTTACTGTACTTTACGTTCGGGCCATGGGGTATATTTCATGTAGGGTCAAAATTCTCATTCTCTGGGCCATGACGCACAGAGATAGATATCCACGAATAATAAAGTCCCACTGAAATTTTTTTTCAAATATTCATTACCCATGCAAAGAAGAAAATCGTGGAAATGTGCCTCTGTCATATTGACCGAGTCGGTGCTATGTGGAGTTAATGAATGTTCCACGCCGGCGCAGTCACCTTCTTGGTCGACGTGCCAAAACAGCTGATAGTGCAGTGCATGTGCTAGTTTGGTTTGCATATAGTGCAAGCCGACGACACAGTTATAATCGAAGACAGTCCTGAGGGCTATCAGCGGCTACTTAACAAGATATCAGCCGAAGGAGATCTATTAGGCTTAAAAATCAACACCTCAAAAACAAAGATATTGGCGGTAAACCGGAATCCAAATCAACCAATACATATAAACGTATGAGGGACACAGATAACCAAAGTCTCTCAGTTTAAATACTTAGGCAGTTGGATCGGCGAAGATCTGAATCCTGATTTGGAAATCAGAGCTCGGATTGAAGTGGCTACGACAAATTTCTTAAAAATGTGAAGCCTGTTAAGCGATAGGTCACTTGATATACAAATTAAATACAATTTTGTGAAGTGCTACATACATTCCACGCTTCTGTATGGAGTTGAGGCGTGGACGCTAAAGCCAAGCGGTCTAAACAGACTCGAGGGATTCGAAAATGTGGGTGTATCGACGAATGTTGCGAGTTCCTTAGACTGCTCACACCAAAAATTTGGAGGTTTTACATCGTATGGGCAGAGAACGTGAACTCATCGAAATCATAAAAAAGTGAAAAACTGCATATCTCGGTCATGTAATGAGACACAATAGATATGAATTTCTACAACCCATGATAGAGGGTAATATCGAAGGTACATGTGGACCGGGACGCAGGAAATGCTCCTGGCTTAAGAACATACGAGATTGGAAAGGCTTGGGTTTAAACACTTTGCTGAAAAGGGCGCAAGACAGAGAAGAATTCGCCAAAATTGTTGCCGATCTTCGATAGAAGAAGGCACTCGAAGAAAATAGTGCAAGCAACATGTTGCGAAATAGAAGATATAAAAGACCACTCACAGACCAGGAACTTTTGGATACCTTGAATAATTTATCTGCGTCGAAGGTATGTGATGTTATTTTACACAAATAAAACACGGTTATGTTCACACGCATGTTTTCCCTGAAGTAGGTGACAGTATCGAAGATGACTCCTCCGATAACAGTGAGGAGCAAATAGGACACTCTAGTGATGGTGAAATGAATAAAGCAGTGCAACAAATTGATACTGAAGAATTTGAAGTTACACAGAACAATACTGTCGATTTACGAGAGAATGTGGATGTAACAGCGGAGAAGCAGAAACATCCTCTGCTTCTGAAAATGGCAGAACTCCAATTGGAGGCAGAAATATTGACAACGCTGAATGGAAAATACCCCAAGGTAGGCAGCCAGTTCTTATCCCATTCAAAAAAGAATCAGGAGTCAATAAACATCTATCCGAGCTTCTAACTGGTGAGGAACCTCATAAGTTTTATTCTGCGCTGGTTGATAATATATTTGAGTATATTGTCGAGCAAACTAATCAATATGCCACACAATCTATTGTGAATAAGAACAATGTTACATCGTACTCGAGAATACACGACTGGTGTCGGACAGATATCTATGAGATGAAGCCTTTTTTTGGAGTATTTATTTATATGGGCATAGTTCGTCTACTGAAACTAGCAGATTATTGAAGCAAGGACCTATAGCCGGCGTGGAAAGCAAAAAATTATCTCGGCGATCTTGACTTGGAGGACACCTTTTTTCTCTGTCATATTGACCAAAGCGGCGGTCAACGTGTTAAATAACCGACTGCGATTCATATTTATGTTAGGCATGACTGGATCAGGCTGCATATTATAACGGCTATTGCTGAGATAATAAGACTGAGGTCACAATAGACGAAGTTTATTGTAATTAATTCACTGTTGTTGCCCTTACTTAGTGAAACCGTTCCATGCTTCATACAGATGAAGCGACTTCTTCTCCGGGTTCGCAATTGCTTGTTTTCTTCTCTGTAACCAGTTTCTAAAAAGTTCACAACTAGTTACAGAGAAGAAAACAAGGAATTATGAAGCCATCTGTATTTACATCTGTACTTGGTATTCATCTGAATACCAAAGCAGACAGGCACGTTTTAATACATTTGATTTTAAATTTAACTGTTGTAATATCTTTTAATAAATTATATATCATTGTAATTTAATTAAAATGGTCTTTTTTCATAATCCATTACTGAAATCATTAAATTATAAAAGAAACTAGTTTTAGACCGTGTCATTTCCGTTCAGTTTAGCTAATGATACGATGCAATAAATTATTCTCAAATTGGCTAGATAGAGAAATAAATATGAAATTTTTGTTTAACTTAATATCACATTGAGGTACATAATATAAAAAACAGCCTACACCGGACCAAAATGATATAACACACTTTGACACATGTGACTCCAGGTACTCTACAGGTTCTGCTACCCGATCAAACATTGACAACAGCATGCTACATGACTTCGACATTTAACGCACACAAATACATTATATGTGTATACAGATCATTTAATCGTAACAGTTAAGTATTACTAGACATTACCATGATTGCACTACAACTCTGAACATTCACTATCCTTTCAAGTATTTGGGAAGAATGTCTGAGTAGGAGGAGGAGCGGCAGTGTTCATAGGGGGATACTGCTGATAGTCGCCAGTGTAGGGGGGAGCAGCAGTCGTCGGCGCTGGGGGTGGCGGATACATACCCTGTGGAGGAGGCGGTGGTGGATACTGCTGTGGGGGATAGGGAGGGTGGTATCCAGCATATAGGGGTTGAGGGGGAGGGGCATTATAGTCATAACCAGGCTGAGGTGGAGGGGCGTAATGTGGTTGTGGTGGCGGTGGATACCCCTGATAACCGTAGTTGTACTGAGGTGGTTGCTGGTGCTGTGGGGGGTAACCTCCCATCATATCGTAGGGAGGCGGTTGATGAGGAGGATAGCCATACCCCTGTGGAGGAGGGGGATGTGGAGCATGATATGGGGGTTGCATGTTGTAACCATAATAATTATTGTAACCATAGTCCTGTGTTGAGTTTGGAGGGTTGCCGTCTGGTTTCTGTGGCTGTTGGTCTGTTTGCATGTTACTTTGATTAGGATACGGTTGTTGAGCTGGTTGCTCAGATACATAAGTGACTTCATCACTCTGGTCACTTATATCGCTTCCAGTTTGGGATCGGGCTTGCTTCGGATCCGTGGAAGACGCCATGGATTCATCATCTTCTAAATTATCATCTTTGTACGAGTTTGTAATACTGTCTAAAGTGTCCTACAACAAAATAAAGAGGGGCAATTAAAAAAAGTAAGTTATCCACAATAGCTAATAATCTTTTTTAATGTATTTATTTCGATAACCCTAAATTACTTTGTCATTTGCAAAGAACAAAAAATCACATCATTGATGAAGAGATTAAATAGAATGGGAGCATAATGTGACCCCTGAGGAATACCAGATGTCCCCTCAAAACGATGAGAATTAAAGCCAACCAACTTTACCATATGCCTCCGACCGGAAATAGTAATCTGAGACAAAATTTAATAGTTTCCTGCATATTCTACAGGGCTTTCATTAATTCCCGAACCCCACGTGACCGGATTCTGTCTGTCTCTTAGTGGAATATGTTTTTATGTGTTGGCAGTCAAAAAGTAACCAAAAAACCACTACACTAGGGATCCTAAAGTAAATCAATTGACAATTGACAGTTCAGTCCATTGGCGCTCAATTCCCTTTTGACTGGTTATTTTGTATGTATATTGTGCATTTTACAAGTTCGACCAGTGTTTACCTTCTTCAAATAATTTTCTATCTGTTGGACAATAAAAATAAACAGTTTTTATCAAAACTTAGCATTTTCATTGCGTTTTTATGTAAGTTAAAAGTGTAGGTATGTTAAGGTTATGTTGTTGACGATATTCGACATTGCATGGAACGAAGCCCTACCAAATTTGTTCGTCGGTAATCTGCCCAAACAGGTACATATTTGTTACATGTTACACAATACACATTCCTAAAACCGTAAATTGGAAGTTTAAATAATCAGACCTCAATTTGTTTACATACATTACAAAATTTTGATATCTATACAAAATAAAAATAATATTTCATTGTTTTGAATTTATTTTTTTTAACAATCAATAACAGTGAATTATACATGAGCAGACTTGCTGTTAAAAATACTAAATAATAAATACATTTAAGACATTTACTGTTTCAACTTACAATTTTTATATTTTTTATAAAACCCCAAAGGAAATATGAGACATCACTGGCATCTTAGGGATTTCATTCATTCAGGTTGTACAACCGTGTATGCCGGATTGCCTAACTTAAGCGGTCACGTGGGGTTCGGAATTAATGAAAGCCCTGTATTATAATCATAGTAAATAATATTCCAGATATAAGTTCAAGTTAATTGAAAATTTTGATGCATTTAAATTGATTTACAAGGAATTGTAATTGATGAGCACTGATAAGCACACTTGGAGAACCCAAATCACCACAACACATTTTAAAAGACCTGACGATCGTTTCGCTAACCTAGTTAGCGTCATCGGAGGATGAATAATTCTAAATCTCTTATATTCGCAACTCTATTTATATTCTTAATGAAAAACTCTGCCAGAATGATGATCATTTGCCAGAATGGTCGTGGCAGACATTTAGATGGTATATTTTACACTTAACCTTCTTTGTACTTTCAATTGAAGTAAAAATAGCACTTTTTAAAATTAATTGCATTTTCCCCTAACCCTAAAATGACACCTACTTTTTAGAACCCTATTACCTCACACCATTATTGTCTGATTTCCTAAAATGACACCTACTTTTTAGAACTCTATTACCTCAAACCATTATTGTCTGATTTGATGGGATTCATACAAATAAGAAATAAAATCTACTAGAAATTAAACTGTTTCTTACCTGGAAAGGCAAATTCGATTCGTTGACATTAGATGTCGTCTGCTCTAACCGCTCTAGTGCAGGCGATGTTAGCTGCTGTATTTGTTGCTGTGGTGGCTTTGGTGTTTGTTTTGGACTTTGCAACGTGACTCTTTGTATTGAGATTTGTTTTTTTAACTGAGATATTCTTTTATTAATCTCTTTATTTTCCACAAACTTCTCTTCTTCCGGTGAGGAAGGTACTGAAGGCTCGATCATATTCCTACCCTTCATTTCTGGCATTTTACTTTCGATACCGCTCATCCTTTCGCTGCCATTACTACTGCTATTGTGTTCATCATCACTGCTTGCACTACCAGATGGCATCAAAGGCATTTCATGAAGATCTTTGTGGCTAACAGCTTTGGCCATTTCTGAACCTAATTGATATGGTCTGGTCTTAGCCATTTGTACTTTCTTTGTAACATTTTTTAGGTGGGAAACTAGATTAGGAACAGTCTGACGAACACTGCGAACGTTCATCTTAGCTACACCTGGTGTGAACGGCTTCACTAGCCGTTTTGGTGGAAGTACATTCGGGAGATTAGGGTTAAGTTTCATCCCAGTAGGTGGAAGGTTAGGCGACTTGATCATCTTTGTCGGATCGTGATTGTCTTCCGCCTTTCCTTTAACTTTTATTGCTGTTTTGATGGCTACAATTTTTCCGCTTTCAAGCTGCATGTAAACACCTTTCGGTGACTTCAGAACTAGTACCTTTTGGCCTGCTTTCAGCACAATGTTACCTTTCTCTGGTTGGTTAGTAGGTATTACTACATCTAATGGTAAAGTCATTTCTTGCGCAGTCATCCCTTGTCTCTGCCAATGTTCTGCCGGAATCCATCTTGAAGGTCTTTCACCCTGCTGCATAGGCCTCACGGAGGCCACAGGTCGATGTCCTCTAGCCCCAGCAGCCAAGTAAGTTGGTTGACGAGCTGCTTGCTTCTCACGTTCATAACCTTTTTTCGCTAGTCGCTTTTCTTGTTGAGATAGCTGTTTTTCCTTACGATCAACTAACAAAGACTCATGCTGGAATGGTTCCTTATTGAGCCTGCGACTATGACGATCAAGGACTTTCTGGAGGACCACATCAATGTAATTATCTTTAACATGTGACCAGTCTTTTTCTTCTCCCTCATCTTTTTTATCGTCCCAACATAATGTGCTGACATCTTTAATTGTCAAGTGGGCATCTGGGTTACATTCGTCTACAACACGATCGGACATGCCTAAAAAAGCAAGAAAAAATACATTTCATTAAATATCTTTATGTTAATTAATGGCAGTTTTTTAAAGACAATGTGACAAATTTAGATTGAAAACCTAAATCAATTACCGATTGCTGCTGACCTAACTTTGTCCCATACTAGATACAGACGTAGATAAGATAAAAGCATTTGTGTAGCTACCGAAAAAATAGCTACATTTGTATTTACTAAATCAATTATATTTTGTAATTTAACTGACTCATTTTTCACTTTCAGAGTGCTTTAAAAACATAAAATGATTTTATTCCTGTCAATGGATTTTTGATTATAACCAAAATTTAAAAAAATCACTAACCTTGCTTATTAATATCTACTAAATCAATTATATTTTGTAATTTAACTGATTCATTTTTCAATTTCTGAGTGCTTTAAAAACACAAAATGATTTTATTCCTGTCACTGGATTTTTGACTACAACCAAAATTAAACAAAAAATCACTAACCTTGCTTATTAATTTGTCTGTCGTATATCTTCTTCTCCATGCAATTATCAACGACCAACCTGTATACAAAACAGGGTTTTCTTTGACCATATCGGTAGACTCTGCAGACAGCTTGTGTGTCATGACATGGATTCCAAGATGCATCTAACACTACAACCCTGTTGGCTCCTATTAAGTTAATACCCAAAGATCCGGCCCTAGTTGATACCAGAAATACATGAATCTTTGGATTCGAGTTAAATTCATTTATGAGTTTTTCTCTTTCCAGGGCACTAGTGGATCCATCCAAACCTAAAAACAATGTTTTATCGATTAATTTTTTATTTTTTTATTTCAAAAACACACCACGAGGGCTTACAGCCTAAATACTATCATACCGTGGGTGTCGAAAAGGAAGAAAGAGGCAACCTGGACTTGAAGATTTGGAGAAGGAAAAACATGTGCCGGCAAGAAATGTCACAACTTGGAAGTCCTCGGGACAAAAGAGCGGGCATAACAAGATGTTATATGTCTGGTGACCTGGACAGTAAAAGGGTGCATTCGCTCTGTTCCCTGGTAGATCTGTTGGGGACAGCAGGTGGAGGAACTATGGAAGAAAGCTCCTCTGAGCAGTGCCCGTGCAGATATCCATAAAAGAGAGAGAGAGGTCACCAACAGCACGTCGGTGGGCAAGGGATGGCAGCCTTTGGGTGAGGGTAGAGTCACCAATGAGGCGTATAGCTCTCTTCTGAATGGAGTCCAGGCTAGCGAGTGTAGAAGCGGCAGCGGCACCCTAGATGTGGGAGTAGTATTCGAGGTTTGGCCTTATTTGTGAAGTATATAAGGTATAAAGATTAGCTGGTGAAAAATATTTGAGAGCCTGGAAGAGGAAACCTAATTTCTTAGCAGCCGCTTCTGCAATTGATGTGACATTTTGGTGCCAATTGAGATTTCGATCCACAGAAATGCCAACAAGTGAAAAGGACTCATTACTTTGAATAACTTGGTTGTTCATTGTGATGGGTCTAGGGCTGGTGTATCTCTTATGAGATAGAAAGCAAGACTGAGATTTGGTGGAGTTGAATTGTACAAGATTTATACTTCCGCAGTCTAATATTTTTTGCAGATCCACAGAGACAGAACCCTCCATGAGTCTGCGATCCTCATCTAATTGGGCTAAAGAGACAGGCTTAGAATATTGTATATTTGAGGTGCTGTCATCCGTGTAACTGTGAACTGGGTTGTATGTGCTAGAGAGGTCATTGATGTGGAGAAGAAACAAAGTAGGGGCTAAAGCTGAACCTTGAGGGACTGCTGCATTAATTGGATACAGTTTAGAGGAATGGCCATCTACGACAACAGAAATGCTCCGGTTGGAGAGAAAATTTTCTGTCGAGGTACAGAGTTTTGTAGTTCCATAGACTTGTTCCAAGAATGGGCGACAAAGGAAAGGAGACAACTGAAAGGAGAGAAATAGGCCTGTAGTTGCTATGAAGCGCTTTGGATCCTTTCTTGGGGACGGGTTGTACTCGAGCAGTTTTCCAATTACTAGGGAATATGCCTATTGTAAGATGTCTGAAACAGACGAGTCAGGACAGGAGCAAGTTCTGGTGCACATTTTTTGAGAACAATTGCTAGGATCTCGTCAAGGCCAGAGGCTTTCCTGGTATTAAGAGAAAAGAGCATCTTTCGTACCTTTTTAGTTTTGAAAATGATCCGTCATTTTATGTACGACATCGGGGACTGTTGGTTGAACATTTTATTTATTCACTCAGTAACGAATACAATGCTGGAGAGCGTAGAGCGAAGTCACAAATTGATGCCACAACTAACACGGCATAGAAAAATACAAAGCACAGAAAATAATGCTATGAACTGTATACTATAAATACTTGATCCATACTTCACATACATATAATATGTAGCCAAATTCACCAGCATATAAATAAATCCCGGTATGAATAAAATTGAAATTTAACACCAAACAATGTAAATCAAATATTTGTAAAGATCAAATTAATTATTTTTAAACATAAAAACTGTAGAGATAAAATTAAAGTACCAATAAAACACATCTAATGAAAACAATACACCAAATTTCAAAACACAATAACAGCACATCTATCAAACACCAACCACTGAACAATCTGCCCGTGTATTGCTAAAGTAGTCTGACACCTAGTAGTAAGACTTCACAGCTAAGATCCCAATCAAATGCTTCCTCGTTCTTGCCCCACATTCTTCTTTAATTATTACAGGCAATTTATTATATATTTTTAGAGCCTGCACAACTGTATTGTTATACACTATAGTTTTAGTTATTTGAGATGACCGCTACACGTGCTCTAGTAAAATGATCGTGCTGCGATTCACACTCAGATACTAAATCAAAGGTTTCCTGCACAAAACACACACACACACACAGCATGTACAAACAGGTACCGTAAGCATATTATATGTTTTAAAAGTTTATCTGCAAGAGAACCTAACACCTAGGCTGAAGATACTACGAACACAGGACTTCTGAAGTCTGAACATCCCAGCCGCGCCATCGGAGTTCCCCCAGGACATGATGTCATATCCTAGAGTTCACAAATGCATGCAGTAAGGCTTGCAGTGATGTTTACCGATCCTGAGAGAATCCTCAAGGCAATAGTTGAAGCCTAATATACTAATATCATTTCAGCGAGATCATCAATACTCATTCTTAGATCCATGTCTCTAAACCAGTGTTCCAGTGAGAGCAAAGATTCCGAAACTTTGGAAACCCAAACATCATCTGTTTTAGCTCTTACAACCAGTGAAGTATCATCAGCAAAAAGTATTGTCTTTTGTGGTAATACATCCGGTATTTCATTAACATAAATCAGGAAGAGAATAGGTCCCAAAATGGACCCCTGTGGTACTCCTCTTTTTGTTATCATCGAAGCTAATGTTTTCATTGCTCCTGTCTGACAATCATATACTACGCAGTGACGTCTATCTATTAAATATGATCTTATCAGACTAAGAGATGTCCCTCTAAAATCTATTTGTTCTAATTTAGCTAAAAGTGTTTTAAAGTTTACAGCATTTTGATTTTGACTAAATATTTGATTTTTTTCTATGAAGGTAAGTATTCTTTTGCGTATAATTTTTTCAATTTTTTTTTTGCAATATTCTAAATGAGTGAAATGTGTACAAGAATAACCAACCATTTCTTTAGATAACCATACACACCCCTCCCCCCTGAATGTACATCAAGGGTTTCGCTAATACTGGAGGACGTTCTTTCAACACTGTAACAGGTATCTTGTGAAAACCTGTTGATTCTGTGTCATTAAATTAATTCCTATATATAGAGGATCAAATGTGAATTATAATATTCTACTTGGAAGAATAAGAATCAACTGTATTATCTAAATTAATTCAATACGGACTCGATAAGGTTTAGATAAGTAAAATATTAAACTTACGGTAATAGCTGACATTTCTAGCCCACTTCTGTGTATCGCCAGGAATAACGTTCATCTGCAGGAACTGTTCTATTAAGTCCAAAGTTATTAAAGACTGACTGAATACTAATGTTCTGTCTCCCAATGCTATACTCTTTGAGGATGCAGAAAAGAATTTCCATTTTACCAGAATTTTCGATACAACCAGGGACATAATCTTTGAGAAGTTCAATAGCCTAAAAAAAGTATATTGGTACAAATTATAAAAAAAAAACGTCTGGGCGCAGCAGGTGCGTTATGGTAGTGATTTTTCATTAAAATGTTTTTAAGGGCAAAATAGACATCAAATTTGCTTACCAGTATAACCTGTATAGGCGAAACAATGTACCATATTTCATCAAAATAACTTTATTGTTTGAAAATGTACAAAAATTTTATGAAAATAAACCTAAAATGTTCCTGACAAAAAAAACTGGTTTCCCGGCCAACGAACTATTCAAATTTGCAGCATTTCATGAAAATTCGCTGCCATAACGCACTTGCTGCGCCCAGAATTTCTTTTCTTACAGACATGCATTATATTTTGATGGAAAATGCAAAAATGTGATAACGTGTGTTCGATTAAAAAAAAAAAATTGTATCACCAACGACTTTTGGTCAGCCTGCGATTGTAGAAATAATTTTTTAAGATGTAGCTCAAGACATCCTAAAATTAACGTATACAGTTTTTTTTTTCGTATCTTGTATGATAATTGATATTGATTCTTGACGAAAATTCGCTAAAAATTATATACCATTAAACGATAAACTCTATAGCTAAAACTACCGCCAAAGCAGCAGAGAAATGGTCTATACAAAATGCATTTTCTGGAAATATTTTAGTAAAATGACGGACAATGACGGTTGAAGCTGAGACTTCAGGTTTTGTAAAATACTCTTCTTACCACATTTTCTCTACATAACCTGTATTAGCTTCAGTTTCTTTGCCTAAATGTTGCCAATTTTTCGTTTAAATGCCTGTAACTTTTTTGTCTTTTAACTTACAGATGTAAATTTTGGTATATAATTTACTTTTAATGATATTAACCAGCACACCAAATTTGATTGCCCGTTGTTATTTCCGGAGATATATATATATATATATATATATATATATATATATATAATATATATATATATATATATATATATATATATTGGTAGCATTTCATGATCCTTCCAAATATGGCTGGCTTGTATTTTGCCCTGCCTCTTTTCGTTTTCAAGTTATTCTGAAAAAAACAAAATTTGTCGATTTCTTTTTTCTTTAATATCTAAGTAGGCGTTGATCTGACCTGTCTAAGACACATTATTAGGACACTTTTTATAGAGTAATCTTTTTATGATATTCTCAACTTTATATTGTCATTTGTTTTTGAGCTACATGTATCAACGTTTGTTTTTATTATGGCAGCCATATTGGATTTTTTGCTCATGTGATAGCCTGTGAAAAGAACTTCCCAATGATGTACAGCATGCTTGAGAAATCTTATAATTGCACTGACAATTTTGAGAAAAACCGTTTTGAGGATAGTAGGCTATGAAATCCAATACCAGAAAACAAATGACACAAAAAAAAGTGTTCAAAAAGCAGTAGGCCATGGAGTCTAACAATAGACTTCTACTTTTAACATAATTTTCCATAATGATTCACGATAACAAGAATAGGAACTTTGAGCACACCAATGAATCGGCCCATTATTGCAAATGATATTTTACATTACAACATTATCCTAAAAAAATGTTACACACACACACACACTATATATATATATATATATATATATATATATATATATATATATATATATATATATATATATATATATATATATATATATATATATATATATATATATATATATATATATATATATATATAAATTGAAATTGACCCCAAATATGTGTTCTAGGGGGTTCGCACTTGTTTGAAGAAATTTTTTTAAGATTCAAAAGTCACGATCTCGTCAGTGAATTTTTTTTAAGGAAATTCATTCAAAGTTTAGCGATAGTAAAAAAAATAAATTAACTGCTTACCCAGTCATAAGGTATCCCACTGTCTTCTTTTGATTCTTTAAGAGACAACTTTGCCAATGGGGACTCTAGTGCTTTTTCAATTCGCTCTGGCGTTTTTTCCAGTGATTTTTCTTCAACTTTAACTTCTTTTACTTCCTCTTTTGGCTTCAAGAAATCCGTAAATTTAATTTCTGGTTTTTCATCAGAATTCTCTATCTTCGGCTCGATCTTAATGTCACTTATAATGTTGATCTTCTTTTCTGGTGGTGTAAATACTGGTGGTAATTTTATATCACTAATTATATTTATTTTAGGTTTTGAGTCGTTACTCGACTCGCTCTTTATAGGGCTCATTATCATGTTATTCATGAACGGTTTATCTTCCTTCTTTAACCATGACTGATTTGAATTATTACTCGAGAAATTTGGATTGTATGGCTGCCCACAAGCATTAAAATAGTCATTTTGTTGGTTGTAGTTTTCAGTTTGTTGGCCCCAGTAGTTCTGCTGGTGTTGCTGATAGTTCTGGAAGTTTGGTTGGTTAAAATTTTCAAAATTTGGCAACGGTGTGTTCTGGTCATTAAAATCAGAATTTTGCTGGTTCTGTGAAAACTGACTGTTATTCTGATTATTGAAATTAGAATTCGGCTGGTTCTGTGAGAATTGATTGGCTGCATTCTCTTGATTCTGACAAGATATGTTACTGAAATTGTTGGCATTCTGTGGATTTTGTGGCACCAATTCCAGCAGATTCGAAGAACTATTTGGCGGGGGAGGCGTAGAAATAGATTCCACTGGAGTTACCCCACTTGAGAAATTAGTAGTTGCTTGAGAAGTGGAAGCCTGAGACCCAAAGTTGAATCCTAGGCCTGAATCCGCTATGCTATTGGTGAAAGTTGAGTTTGTAGTTTGTTGAGCCTCAGAGGTCTCCTGATATGTTTGGTTGAAATTGTTTTTATCCGCATAGCCTGGAGGAAACTGAGAATTAGTTTGATCAAAATCGAAGAACGATGGATTCTGAGTGAACGACTCGTTGTTGAAGGAACTATTTGAATTTTGACAGAAGGAACTTGCGGGCATGTTACCACATTCTGTTTTGATTTGGTTGTGTTGCAGGACATCAGAAAATGAAGATGTAGATGACGGTGCTGGGAATGAGTTCTGTTGCATATCGTGAGATAATAGATTTTGCTGCGGTAAGTCTTGAAACTGGTTTTGCTGAGGTGGCATTTCCTGCATGTCCGGCGAAGGCTGGTCTGTTGTTGAATTATAAGGAGTCACTGAGGCAGCAGGTTTTCCAGCATTCTTTCCTTTGGGAGGGCGTCTAGGACGAGCTGGCGGTTTCCTTGCCTTTGAAGAAGCTGGTGATTCACTTGATGTGGAACCTGACAATTATAAAAGTACATTACATTACTTGGACATACCCATAACGTTGATTGAGAGAAAATTTTATGTAACCCTAGAATATGTACCTGTTGTGCTGGCAACCTCTTCGAGATCAATGTCAACAGCATCTCCTTTTGCACGCTTCATTAGGAAATTGTAAAGTACATCAGGATGATTCCATATCTTGCAACATACAGCAAAAGCCTTTAGCGGATTAGGTACAGTCTGAGATCTGACCACCTCATTCATAAAGGTTTCATATAACTTTCTCTGGAATGGAGTCATTCTAACTAACAAAACATACTCTTCTTTCTGCGGTAGTGCTGTTTGAAGAACTCTGTGAGATCTAAAAAGGACAAACTACTTTATTATCGGATAATCATATATGGTAACAAAGAGAAAGGGTATTGTAAGAATAGAGGGATTCGAAGAGCTCATTTTGGTCCAACTATAACAATGAATAAAAATAAAAACTTTTTTAGTAAAATGCTTGTACCTTCTTTGCACAAACCCAAGCAAGAGAGAATGCAACACATGTGCCCTGTATCGCATCAGCTTAATATCCGCATCAGTACTGTCAATACATTGGCCGTTCATTATTGGTCTCTCAAACATATTGCAGAATTCAGTTTTTGTACCGAGATAATTTGGTCTGACAAAGTCTACCATGCACCAGTATTCCATTAGGTTATTTTGTAGTGGATATCCAGTAAGAACCACTCTCCTTTTTGTCCTCATCTGTTTCAGAGCTTGCGAGATTGAAGCGTGGGAGTTTTTGATGCGGTGACCTTCATCACAGATAACTAGATCTGGACCAGGACTGACCAGAGCTTCGTGCACCTCTGAAATAGAAAACGATGTGTTTACATATTCTCTACATTAACATATACACAGTTCTACTTGACTCAAAAATACTTTTTACCAAATGATTCTGGAAAATTCCTACCTACTTATGTGTTGTCATTGACTTACCATCAAACAGTGCCTTATTTTTGTCATCTTCCTGTGCCTGTTTCTGACTGTTAGGGTTAGGTTTCCTCCTTGACTTGGGATGTTTCTTCAATGAAAGCAACCGGAACTGCTCATATCCAATTAACAATACTCCTCCTTTACTTCTCCACTCGTGTATGACTTTAGCTCTAGCCACCAGAGTTTTGTGACTGTCGTTTAGTACATGTAGATTAAAATTCCTTGCTCTCACCTCACCATGGCCGTTCAATGGACTGTTGGGTGCCGCTTCTTCTGTGGGAAGCCACATGTTGTACTCTGCTAACCAGTTCTGTAGGGTGTTTATGGGCATTATACAAAGAATCGTCTTAGCTGGGGTGTGACGAAGGAATATATCAGAGAAACAGACAACTTGAAGGGTCTTGCCCAGGCCCATGGAGTGGGCTAAGATGCAGCCAAAACCTGCAGACAAAATTCATGTTTAAGAGTTTGAGTTGCAACATACTATACTTATCGAAAAATCATTATTATCATCATTATTTTTTAGCTCTTGAGGAAGTAAATTTTTTTGTGGTTAGTAAAGGAAGGTTCAAATAAAATGTGACAGAAGAAAATTTAGTAGTGCAAGTAAATATTTTACATATTCAATAAAACTTACCAGGTGAACTGTCAAATCGACTTGTACTTTCCACTACGTTATCATACAAGAATCTCACACCGCCTATCTGATGTGGTTTGATAATCCTGCCAATCTGCGGGGCAAGAAACACATCAGGATCATCTTCAGAGTGTCCCACATTCACCAAGACCCTGCCTTGTTCGTCGGGCTGGTTAAATTCGTCATTGGTATGCATTCCAGAATTGCTGGGGTCCTCTTCTGGTTCATCACCTGTACCAGGTTCATTCTCTGATTCTGATACAACGATGCAATCATCATCAGATGAGACTTCTATTGGAGTTGGAGCTGAAGTAGAAGCACCGTCCCTAGCTGCAAAGAGAAAGTGAAAAAAATTGTACATTTATAAAGGATTTACACCAAATATTATACATGACTACAGTTCTTGTTCAAATTATTAGATTTGCAAAAAGTAACCAAAAAAACCACTAGGCTAGGGACCCTAAATTTACTAAATCAATTGACAATTGACAGTTCAATCCATTGGCGCTCAATTCCCTTTTGACGGATATTTTGTATGTATATTGTGGATTTTCCAAGTTCGACCAGTGTTTACCTTCTTCAAATAATGTTCTATCTGTTAGACAATAAAAATAAACAGTTTTTAACAAAACTTAGCATTTTCATTGCGTTTTTACGTAAGTTAAAAGTGTAGGTATGTTAAGGTTATGTTGTTGACGATATTCGACATCGCATGGAACGAAGCCCTACCAAATCTGTTCTTCGGTAATCTGCCCAAACAGGTACATATTTGTTACATGTTACACAATACACATTTCTAAAACCGTAAATTAGAAGTTTAAATAATCGGACCTCAATTTGTTTACGTACATTACAAAATTTTGATATCTATACAAAATAAATGTAATATTTTATTATGTTTTTAATTTTTTTTTAACAATCAATAACAGTAAACCATACATGAACAGACTTGCTGTTAAAAATACTAAATAATAAATACATTTAAGACATTTACTGTTTCAACTTATTATAATTTTTATATTTTTTATAAAACCCCAAAGCAAATATGAGACAACACTGACATCTTAGGGATTTCATTAATTCAGGTTGTACAACCATGTATGCCGGGTTGCCTAACTTAAGAGGTCACGTGGGGTTCGGGAATTAATGAAAGCCCTATACCTATTGAATAAGCATGTTATCTCTCATGGTTCTGAGCCATGCTAATAATTTTAAAATATTCAAGTAATGATACAGTAGCACCCCACATAGAGATTTATACAACTACCTCTTAATGTATTATTAAAAAAACTAGTCAAAACTTCACATAATTCATATATAACCTTAAAAGAAATTGAGCGAATCTAATAATTTGAACACAGACTCTATTTCATTTTAGAAACCCAAATACTAATACTTACATCTTCGTTTAGCTGTCATCATAGGGGGCTTCACTCTATCTTCTGATTCACTGTCACTGTCACTATGATGTCTGGCCTGCATGGGTGGCATCATCATCCTCTTTGACACGGGGGCTATACTGACTGAAGGTGTAAGATGTGCACCAGGTTTCCTACTCAACAAACTTCTACCAGGTTGAGGTGCCGCCATTGGACCACCTTTCGGTACTCGTAACAGGTCGAAAGGTCTTTTGGGAAGACGAGTCATCGGTTTGGTCTGCCCGTTAGGAAGCTTGACCAAGACGGTGTTTCCAATACGTGTGCCTGAAGAGCCTGTAAGGGTTAGTCGAGTTTGAAGGGAGTGACTTAAGCCTAGGTGTGGTTCTCATTGATTTTAACGGAAAAATTAAACAAATAAAAAAATAAACTATTTCTGAAACTATTAATAATGATTGAGCCACACATGTTAAATATTATAAATGTTACGTGGAAAAAACACCTAGATTAACAGTAGTTTTCATAATATTACTTAACGTATAAAAATGATGCAATTTTTTTCCTTAATTACCTTCCTTGAATTTGCTATCTGTCAATTGTAATAACAAAAAAAACATAATGAAACCAATAACAGCGACTTGTTATGTTACATAATAGCGAAAGTAATAATAAAAATCATAGAACTATAGGCAAGCTATGATAATGGTTAAACTTTAAGGGCATATTCAAGGATAGTTTTTTTGTGAAAGAAGTAAAAGCATACTAACCTTGTATCCAGAATAAATAATAAATAAGAAGTTTCAAACGAAATTAATTTAAAAAATTGATACTGCATTTTTTAAAACACGACTTATCAAGTTTAACACAAAGTGCCTTCTATACTCCAAAAGCTACAAGGATGCATCTTTATATTCATGAAATGGGGGTTTGAAGAATAAATAAAAATAAAGAACTACTATTCTTTTCAGATCTTTGAATTAATTTGTGTATGCATTTGTATAAGTTTATCTTTGTAAAATACACCGTATCCTTTAGCTCTATTATCTATTTCTCAGCATGGTTTCACTCCAGGGAGATCGACTGCAACGAATTTAGTTGATGTTACACAGTTCATTGCGTCCGCTCTCGACCGCTCTTCACAGGTTGATGTTGTGTATACTGATCTAAGGCCTTCGATTGTCTAAATCAGTCTGTTCTAATTGACAGGATGAGGGCTATCGAATTCTCCGAGGGCTAGCTTGGCTTGTTCAGATCTTACCTGGATGGAAGGAGGCAATTTGTTGAGGTTGGGGCTTCAAGTCTGACACCTATCACATAACTTCGGGAGTGCCGCAGGGTTCCATACTCGGTCCATTTTAAACCACACTATGAGCAGACTGTCAGTTCTGCTTACAAAACTCTTGGATTTCTGATAAGAAACAACAAAAATTTCTCACAGACTGACATCCTCCTCCTGCTCTTTCGTTGTTTGGTTAGGTCCAGACTTGAATATGGCTCAGTTGTGTGGGCTCCTACTTATGAGATATATGTGGCAAGTCTAGAATCAGTGCAAAGGAAATTTCTAAAATTTCTTAGCTTTCGTGAGGATGGTCGATATCCTTCTATTGGTTTTCCTCAGCAAGGTTTACTTCTTCGCTTTGGTCTGCAGAGTCTGTCGATGCGCAGGCAGTGCAGTTTCATTACATTTTTATACAAACTGGTTAATTCTGTGTTCGATTGCCCTAATCTGCTTCAGCAACCTAATTTCAATGTGCCTCGGATTGCAGCACGTTTTCCAGGCACATTATCTCCCGACTGCTTGTACGCGATTGCTGCAATCGTCTCCAATTTACCAGATGTGCAATGACTACTCTGTATTGCAAGACAGCCTAAATATCTTCTCATGTATTATATCAGAGATAAAAATGTTTTTCAAACCGATCTAATTTGTGACTCTCTTTTGTGTAGTTTGTTTGATTATTGTTTGTTATGTTTTGTGTATCGGCCCATCCTTAGTTTGGCTTTAAGCTGTTGGATGGTGTATGAATAAATAAATAAATCTCTTCATCACTGAACTTTTTTTTTTCATATAATTATTTCTTTATTTTAGGAACAGATAATAGTTGAGCGAGGTCTGGAATGGTTGGTTCAACACTTTGAAGACTTTCTTGTACATTGATGCATTGTTCTGCAACAGTAGGAAATCTTTGGCAATTATTCCTCTTATATTTTCTTTGAGCCAGGCCATAAGTGGTGGTTGTGTATTGTCCCCAGCCGCAGACAGATTTTGATTCCTTTTTTGAGTTGCTTTCTTCATTGGTCTATAAGCTGTCCATGATGAAGTGGGAGGTTTTGTTGGCTGGTGACTTTAACCTAAATTATCTTGGTGATTCAGTTAATGTTCTTAAATATAGGGACTTGGTGAAGCCTTTTGGCTTCTCTAATTTGAGCAATGTACCTACAAGAGTGTCTTCATCCTCTAGTACATGTATTGATCATGTGTGGATCACTTATCAGTTAAATGTGGAGGTTAGCAATTTTGACCCTCGGCTGTCGGATTATCATTATCAGATGATCAAAACAGGAAGACCTTGACCCGCTGATAACATTTATCGTAGATGTTTTACTGAGGAGAATACCCGGCGGTTTCGCTCTTGTTTGGAGGGTGAATGCTGGCCTGAGATGTATGAGACCAACTATCCCAATGTAGCTTTTGATACCTTTTTTTAGTGTTTTTTATCATTACTTTGAAGTCTGTTTTCCAACAAGAAAATTTCATAAGGGTAAAGGGAGTGGATCCACCCGCTGTAACGACTAGTTCCTTTCTAGAGAATGTATTGACCTCAGAAATAGATTGACATTGTGCATTAATGCTCTTAGTGTGCGATTAGTAAAGACTATGGGAGCTACTTACAAGCCAGAAAGACGCAATATTATGACAACCGAATGGAGAACTCTTCAAATCAGACAAAGACTATGTGGGGCATTATAAATCAGATTAGAAACAGGGATAAAAATTCGAATGATTTAACAATAAAATAGATGGTAGGCAACTTCCTTTTCATCAATTAGCCAATGAACTCAACAGCCAGTTTACACATATGCATGGAGATGATGGTGCTGAGGTCGATTTCTCTTTTTTGGGCTCTTGTGTGCCTTTTGTGTCCAACTCTTTATTTTGGCTGCCTCTAGAGGAATGTGATGTTTTGAATATAATTACAAATCTAAAGAGTTCAAAGTCATGTGGCTGCGATGAGGTGTCAACCCATCCCCAAGAAAGGATCCAAAGCGCTTCCTAGCAACTACAGGCCTATTTCTCTCCTTTCAGTCGTCTCTAAAGTGATGGAAAAGTATATAAACACCGAATTACTAAAATTTCTTGAAAAACACAGTCTAATCCACAACAGGCAGTATGGATTCCGTCAGCGCAGATCAACTGCCGACCTCCTTTCCTTTGTCACACATTCTTGGAGCAAGTCTATGGAACTACATGGTGAATCTCAGATTGTCGCTCTAGACATATCCAAAGCATCGACCAGGTCTGGCACGCAGCGCTGCTTAATAAACTACCAGCCTACCACAAAAACTCTGTATGTGGACAGCAAATTTCCTCTCCAACCGGAGTATTTCTGTTGTCGTGGATGGCCATTCCTCTAAACTGTATCCAATTACTGCAGGAGTTCCTCAAGGTTCAGCTTTAGCCCCTACTTTGTTTCTTCTCCACATCAATGACCTCCTCTCTAGTACATCCAACCCAGTTCACAGTTACGCGGACGACAGCACCCTCCACTCAAATATACAATATTCTAAGTCTGTCTTTTTAGCCCAATTAGATGAGAATCGCAGACTCATGGAAGGTTCTATCTCCGTGGATCTCCAAAAAATATTAGACTGGGGAAGTAGAAATCTTGTACAATTCAACCCCATCAAATCTCAGTCTTGCTTTCTTTCTCATAAGAGATACACCAGCCCTAGACCCATCACAATAAACAACCAAGTTATTCAAAGTAACGAGTCCTTTCACTTGTTGGCATTTCTGTGGATCGAAATCTCAATTGGCACCAACATGTCACATCAATTGCAGAAGCGGCTGCTAAGAAATTAGGTTTCCTCTTCCGGACTCGCAAATACTTTTCACCAGCTAATCTCTATACCTTATATATTTCACAAATAAGACCAAACCTCGAATTCTTCTTCCACATCTGGGGTACTGCTGCCGCTTCTATACTCGCTATCCTGGACTCCATTCAGAAGAGAGCTATATGTCTCATCGGTGACCATACCCTCACGCAAAGGCTGTCATCCCTTGCCCACCGACGTGCCGTTGGTGACCTCTCTCTTTTTTATAGATATCTGCATGGGCACTGCTCAGAGGAGCTTTCTTCCATAGTTCCGAATGCACCCTTTTACTGTCCAGGTCACCAGACATAGAACATCTTTTGTCCCGAGGACTTCCAAGTTGTGGAATACCTTGCCGGCACATGTTTTCCTTCTCCCCCGAACTTCCAAGCCTTCAAGTCCAGAATTAACAAGTTGCCTCTTTCCTCCTTGTCAACACCCACGGTACGATAGTATTTAGGCTGTAAGCTCTTGTGGTGTGTTGTTAAGATTTAAAAAAAACAGACTTGCTGAAGAGTTTGTGTGCTCTTGTTTGTATGATACTTGCTTTTAATGTTAATTTGTGTCTTGAAAGTGGAATATTTCCGACAAGACTCAAAGAGGCTTTGGTTATATTACTTTATAAAAAGGGTGATCCACACATATTTTTAAACTATCGTCGTATCAGCCTTTTGTCATCTTTTTCTAGAATTTTTGAGCAGGCTGTTAACAGACAATTTGTTGCATTCTTCAATAAAAATAATGTTTTTAAGTCGTCGCAGCATGGTTTTATTCGAGGTAGACACAGCTGTCTGTGATTTTCTGTGCCAAATTGTAGGTGCTGTAGACAGAAAGATTAATTGTATAGGGCTGCTTATTCATTTCTCGAGCACTTTCGACTGGGTAGAGCAAGAAATCTTGCTATATAAGTTATATAGATGTGGTGTTAAAGGATTGCTGTTGAAGCTAATTTCATTATATTTGCAAGGCAGAACTCAAAGAGTTAAGTTGTCAAATAATGCCGTCATAAAGCAATGCCTATAAACTTGGGAGTTCCGCAGGGTTCTATTTTCGGCCCACTGCTTTACCTGGTGTATGCAAATGACCTATCCCTCTTTCTTGAATGCATTAATAATATAACTACTACTTGTTAGGCGGACGATACTGGTATTCTAATTAAATCAAAAACCTCTGAACAAATTATTGCTCCTCCGCTGATTTGGTGCATAATAGGGTTATTTTATGGGCTGATAAAAATAAACTAGATTTGAATACAGACAAAACTGTGAGACTACTCTTTGGGTCAGGATGCTCAGCAAGTATTTGTAGTTTACCAGATGATTTTCCATGAGCGTTAGGTGTGGTCCTGGACTGTGATATACAATGGCTTTCACATGTTGAGTTTTTGTGTGGCAAACTGAAAAGGTGTTGCTATGCCATAAAATCAGTGAGCAGTATCTGTAGTGCTGGAGTTGTTTTGAATATGTACCATGCATGCTTTGATTCCCTTGTGCGGTATGGCATTTTGTTTTGGAGAGGTGTTTCGGGGGCAGAGTGTGTTTTTCACATACAAAAGTTTATTGTTAGAATTATTGCTGGTGCTGCATTTCGTGATTCGATGTGAAAGACCTCCAGAACTTATATTTTAAGTTTAACGTCAACGATGGCAAATAGAATGTGACCAGTAACACCATTCAAGAGAAGCATAAGTTCCCACAGTACTGGAATACCACGAGGAATATTGGAAATGAAAAAAATACACTGCTTTTGAAACAACTTTCTCTGATGGCTGTTAGCCCTAAAACAGTTCTGATCTAGTTTGTCAATTAACTTTTTGATGAACAAGGATATTAGCACATACCTCTACCTAAAGTTTTTTTAATATTATTTTTATCTCCACAGGCAAGAAGTTAAGCATTTGCTTTAGAGTTTTGTTATTTATGAAGTAGATTTTATTTTTTGTCAGCATTTCGATTCCTGGATGTGTTATTCACTTGCCTCAAATCAATTCTAACATGTAGTTTTAAAAAGCCCCAGTGTCATAAGTTTAATAGTCAAAAGGACTTAAGCAATGCTTATATCATTTAGTTAGTTGGGCTCAATATTTGACGTAGTTAGGCAAAACAATTTAATTAACAAATTTCATTAACATTTGCAAGTGGCATTAAAATGAATTACACCATTTAAATACGTACAATTTTTTACATAGCACTATTCAAGTTGGCACCTGCCAAAAAACAGAAGAATTTATAAAAACTTGAAATATCTTGAAAGCAATATTTTTCACGTAAAACTGTCTGATCTTAGCATGGGAGATATCCAATCGGGTAATACATTATTATTATTATTATTATGATTATAAGTTATTGGACTCCTTTTAAAAATATTGTTTAAAATCGTTTATATCACGTATCAACGTGTGTGTTAATTTCAAGTCAACCATTTTTGTGTAAACTCAAGTTCACGTTACTTGTAAGTTTTTTTTGTAAAATACAAGACACAAATGAAATTTAATGAATATTAAACAACATTCAAAAATGCCTTAAAACATACCTGGTTTAGGCAAACTGTTGCCTTGCAAT
The DNA here is from genome assembly GCA_964006375.1 of Tillus elongatus. Taxonomy (NCBI): domain Eukaryota; kingdom Metazoa; phylum Arthropoda; class Insecta; order Coleoptera; family Cleridae; genus Tillus; species Tillus elongatus. The sequence goes on along the minus strand of OZ023266.1, from coordinate 30,198,535 downwards.
AACGATATGACCTTATGTTGCATTCTTTCCTGTGCTGCCTGCCTCTGCAGCTCCCTAATAAGCCGCTGTTGCTCCTGGACTCGTCTCAATCTTTCCACTTCCAGCCGCTGAGCTGCTAACGTTGCTTCATCCAATTTTGTTTCATCCATAACCTCTCTGATATTACGACGCATATTGACACCACTGGCTTTCAAACGTTCAGCAGTGAGTTCTTCATCCAAGAGACCTGAAAATAGTTAAAATGATAAGTCGTACAATAAAAAAAAGGGTATAAGAAAAATAAATATAATTCATTCAATAAATTTATGAGCATGTTGGAGATGATTTTATCCAGTAACTGACATGAATAGAAATTTAAATTCAAAAAATCACATTTAATGGGGATAAAAGGTGACTACTCTTCTCTTTTTTAATAGTTAAACAAACTTTTACAACTTAGTGTGTATATGTATATGTATATGTATATGTATATGTATATGTATATGTATATGTATATGTATATGTATATGTATATGTATATGTATATGTATATGTATATGTATATGTATATGTATATGTATATGTATATGTATATGTATATGTATATGTATATGTATATGTATATGTATATGTATATGTATATGTATATGTATATGTATATGTATATGTATATGTATATGTATATGTATATGTATATGTATATGTATATGTATATGTATATGTATATATATATATATATATATATATATATATATATATATATATATATATATATATATATATATATATATATATATATATATATATATATATATATATACACACACACACAACTTGCCAGTATTAAACAGCTACAAGTGATAGGAAATAATAAAATAAAAACAGCCTCTAGAATTAACATAATAAATTTCTTTTTTTACAGAGTGACTCTCTTAAGGTAGCCAAATGCCTCGTCATCTAATTAGTGACGCGTATGAATGGATTAACGAGATTCACACTGTCCCTACCCACTATCTAGCGAAACCACTGCTAAGGGAACGGGCTTGGAAAAATTATTTTGTTTTATTGTGACTATAATTTAAAATATGAACACAAACTGCATCTTGGGCTTATAGTGTTAACATAAAAGTGTACTTATTTTTTTTACTTTTTTTAACATTTTTTAAAATATTTCTGCAAATTGAATTATAACTTCTACATATCTGTGATAACCTACTCTCGCCAGAAAGACATTCTCATGAAATGAATTTATGGTCAATGACTAGACCACAAAGAAAATATTCATATTCCTGTACCCATAAACCTGTGAAACGTTATATTACTCAAGTTTCAAAGAAAAAACGACAATTTTCACCAAATCACCCCTCATTTGTTCCCTAACCCCTTAAGCGATCTTATCCAAAATCAATTTGAAGCATTCCTTTGTCGGGTGCTAACTGGATACCAAATTTCAAGATGATATCTCAATTAGTTCGAACGTTATTGCGCCTACTAACAGATTGACATATAGGCTGACAGACCAACCGACAGACAAAAAAATTTCGTTCCCAAATCATGCTTTCTATATGTTGTGACAATTTTTACAACATTTAAGCGAAAACAATTTTTTGAAATTTTTGTCCCCGATGTGATACTTTCACACGTGACGATGTGGAAGTAATAACTCAAAATAACAAAAATAATATTATTTATGATCCATAATGTACCCGCGTAGGCTTAAGTGTAACATCAGCTTGCTGTGCAGAGGGACTGAGGTTTGTCTTTTGTCATACACTTTTTTAACGTTATTTCACTATATATTTTAAAATGCCAACTACTAAGGCTGTGTCAAATGCCTGCATCGAACCCTTAGACAAGGCTTGATTTATGCTGTCCACGCCATGTACCATTTAATATTAAGCTTATAAAAGATCCCTACCACCTGCTTACAAAGACAGTTTCAGCAAAATAATAAAAAATGGAAGAACCCATTTCATCACAATACAGTTTTTATACCTGACGATTGTTCCACTAACAAAGTTAGAATCATCAGAGGGATGAATAAACTAAGGGAATAAAAACTAGAAAAACTATTTTTATGTGTTGTCAAGCAGTTGCAAACAGAGCACTCTACAAAGGTATAAACAGCAGACCCTCATTATTGAGTCTTAAATCCCTATAATTGAAATTGCATTAGCTGCTTTTGTACAACTATGGGGCGTTATCATATATTCATTCTAAGAAGGACACACTGATTATTAAGATCACAGTTGCAACAATGGACTACACAGAACCGGACCACTCTATCCATCAAAACATTTTTGTTCATACATATATATATATTAGAGGTGTGCGAAGCTTCGAAATTCCGAACCGAACCCGAACTCGAACCAAACCTTCGGTTCGAAAATAATGTTCGCACTAGCGATGTTGAAATAGTTCGAAGTTCGAAATATGTTATTCTTCAAAATAGTTCGAAGTTCGTTGCTCAAAAATACTTCGAAATTTCACTTTACAGGCATTGAATGTTGCCAAAGGTAGCGAAGTTGCGGCCCCTTTAACTCGGTAGCGGCGCTTTAAACTCGTTATCGGTGTCATTGAGTCGATAGCGTAATTTCAGGAGATTTCACTCATGCATATTTTTGAAAGTAGATGGGACACATTGAAACACGACGAAGCCCTTTAGCAGTCACAGAATTACTTTTCTTGTATATCCTAGCCTCCCATCACCTATTTCAGTAACAACATTATGATGGCAGTGTTCAAAGGTGATCAGTAACGTAAGTGTTCAGAATTTGAGGATAATTACAGATTGCCTTTGGAAAACACTGGTTTCAACATTCTTTATTACACAGTGAGTCAAAACAGTTAAATATTCACAATCAGGAGACAGTTCAAACTTGTAAGTGGTTATTTTATACCTATCGTGATCACTTTGAACCCTCCCAATCTGTTTGCTAAAACTGCCTAGCCAATACCAAACAACAACATATTTATAATTGAGCTTATCCATAGATCTGGAAATCTAAAAAAGTTTCAAATATTTTGTGTTTTTGATTTAACGTTGCCCCATCTCCACAACGATCAGAACCGGAAGGCATTTTCACCCAATCAACCTGCAAATTTATTGAATCCTTCCTTTTTGTAAAAAGAGTTGGAATCTTTTACATATCAAATATTGTATGTTACAATATTCCAAAATATTGTATGTAAGGAAATGATATATGAGTACTGAAGAATTTTTGGTAGTTCGATGTTCGATTTTGAATTTCTAAGAAGTTCGAAGTTCGACTGTGAACCTTAGACATACTATTTCAGAGGTTCGAAGTTCGAGGCTACATATTTGCTTGGGTTCGTTGATAGTTCGGTTCGAACAAAACATGGGTTCGCACACCTCTAATATATATATATATATATATATATATATATATATATATATATATATATATATATATATATATATATATATATATATATATATATATATATATATATATATATATATATATATATATATATATACTTCCGTAAGCATCTAACTGTCGCAACTGCCTGGCATTTTTTATTATCTTGAGATTTTCTTTATATACATGGTGATTATTATCCCAAATATGCTGAGCAATATATGATTCATCAATAGTGCCATATCTCAGTTGTGCTAAATGTTCTTTAAATTTAGTTTCAATAGTTCATTTAGTTTGCCAAACATATTTAAGTTGACAATCCTTACAACCTATTTCATAGATTCCAAACACATCTGTGCTCTTATCTTTATCATTTGTATTACCTAGCAATTTTTTATGTATTTTCTTTTTGTAGAAAATGTTATCTGTAAATTGGCTTTCTTAAAAATGCTATTAAAACCTCTCGTGATCTGCAGTTCAAATGGTAAGCAGGCAACAGTTGTGTCTGTTTTTAACTTTTCTGAAAGTCATAGATTCTGCTAGAATTTTCTTTGTTTTATATTTATTGACTACATTACAATGCAAGAAATTCTGGGGAAGGAGAAACTGCATACTAACTGCCCCCAGACCGGATCAACCACCCTACCCACCTCCGGAAAATAGCCACAAGGTAAAAATAAGGTGGATTTGCAGAAGAGCTCATGCACAGTTTTAGATAAACCAACTGCTGATAGATAAAGTTTGGCATCTTAGAATCCATGTTGACACTATTTTTACATTTTGGTTCCTTTTTTTGCTGTGTTATTTACGTTATAACTTTTTTAAAATTTCAGGCCCTTTCAATAGTTTCCCAGTACAGTTCTGTTCTGTTACGCCCCCTTATTTGCCTATACATTAAAATGTGACATAAACGTAACAATGGGATTCACTGAAATATACCAGATCCAGCAGGCATGGGACTTTCTCATTGGTTCAGTAATCGGCAGTTCTTGTTCTTTGACCTATTGGCTTGTATTACCAGTTTGCTTTTAGTATACAATGAGGGGTTAGTAAGTATTTATGTGCCCCAAGACCTTATTTTTCATCCAAGGACCGGACCTACCTCATGTGCTTGAGAAGACACAAGACAAAGGTAAGTGTGAATTTCTGCTATAATGGATTATGATGTGGTTTTCCCTTCGCCTACCTTTACAATTACCTGTAATCTTGGCAATAGTCTGAAAATTTACCCTTATTTTTCTAAATTTCAATCGTCTGACAGTATTTGCTGACATATTTCCCTTTCCCTGGCTCTTAATTAGCTGAGGCTACTAATATTGTAACATTGATTTCCCTTCCTCCTGGCTCTTCACATGAGTTTTTCTGGTATAAAAGGGGGCACAGGGGTGGTAAACGATTCTGACAAACTTGGAACCACCCCTCAATGTGGAAACCACAAGACAATTGTTGTGATTTAAACCCCCAAGAAGGTTACAGTACCTGAGGCAAATATAGGTACTGGTCAGGGAAACATGGATTAAGGAAAGTACAGCTGCAAAATCTGAAATAGGCAGCTTATAGAGGTCACACTAAGCTGCTTTCGGATTTCCCGTTTTATTTCCTTTTTATCTTGTTCCATGTCCAGCACGCTTTTTCACTCCTGACCCCGTAATTTTCTTATGGGTTGTTTCTAAGAAATTTTTGTTGTGGTTCATCCAGTTCTAAACACGTTTCTGAATTATTTTTTTCAGAAAGCCTCATCTATTAGCAGTTGGTTTATGTAAAACTGCTTGTGGGATAATCTAAAAAGTAGCCTTTATATCCTTTGATAATTTTAATTGACTAGTTTAACAAAATCAGGGTAATCCTGTATTGAAGACACCTCTCTAGTAAACAAACAATTCGGGTGAAATCGGAACGTGAAGTGGACGCTGGACGATGTGCACTGTTGCCAGATGAGTATTAGCAAGGGTCGTTTTAAATATAGAAGGAAATCAAGGGGTGAACAAATGTTTTTATAATGTAAATAAATTATAATATGGCGTCATCTACAAAAATCGATATTTGACATATTTTGCGGAAAGCAGTAGGAAAACGGAAATGTAAAAAGATATTTTTCAGCCATGGGTACTGGGTTCAATCCCAGATTTCCCTCTCCTCCCTTTTTAAGTACATTGGTAACATCAACAGAGGTTGTGTCATTGTGATTGAGCAAGGTAATCTGCACGTTCCGCCCTTCCCAGCGGGCGTAAAGCCGTCGGTCCCGTGTCCATGCGATGTTGGGTGCGTTAAAGAACCAAATTTCCCGGATAGTGAGGTGAATGAATCACACTTTAGTAAAGTCAATGAAACAATTTCCGTTGCGAATTGCCCGTGATAAATACAACTCTGTATGCTAATAGCAGACGGTATCCAATACATTGTTTAGAAAAGTCGCAATGTTTCATGGTAATGAAGCAATTACTACTGACAACTGTCGATGATAAACATAACCGAGAAAATGGCTCAAAATGGGCTTCCCTTCGAAATGTTTGTTTACATATAAGTTTCCAACCTTAAATGAGTGTGAAAAGTAAATGAAGCAATTTCCGTTGCGAGTTGCCCATGATAAATCCAACTGTATGTGTTAATAGCAAACGGTATTGAATTTATTATTTCGAAAAGTCGCAATGTTTCATGGTAATGAAGCAATTTCTACTGACAACTGTCGATGATAAACATAACCGAGAAAATGGCTCAAAATGGGCTTCCTTTCGAAGTGTTTGTTTATATTTCAGTTTCCAACCTGTCATGAGTAGGCAATTGCTTCATTCACTTTTCATACTCATGACAGGTTGGAAACTGAAATATAAACAAACACTTCGAAGGGAAGCCCATTTGGAGCCATTTTCTCGGTTATGTTTATCATCGACAGTTGTCAGTAGAAATTGCTTCATTACCATGAAACATTGCGATTTTTCGAAACAATATATTGGATACCGTCTGCTATTAGCATAAATAGTTGTATTTATCTTCGGCAATTCACAACGAAAATTGCTTCATTGACTTTACTAAAGTGTGATTCATTCTCCTCACTGTCCGGGAAATTTGGGTCTTTAATGTGCCCAACATCGCATAGGCACGGGACCGACGGCTTTACGCCCGCTGGGAAGGGCGGAACGTGCAGATTACCTTGCTCAATCACAATGACACAACCTCTGTTGATGTTACCGATGTACTTAAAAAGGGAGGAGAGGGAAATCTGGGATTGAACCCAGTACCCATGGCTGAAAAATATCTTTTTACATTTCCGTTTTCCTACTGCTTTCCGCAGAATATGTCAAATATCGATTTTTGTAGATGACGCCATATTATAATTTATTTACATTATAAAAACATTTGTTCACCCCTTGATTTCCTTCTATATTTAAACTGACCCTTGCTAATACTCATCTGGCAACAGTGCACATCGTCCAGCGTCCACTTCACGTTCTGATTTCACCCGAATTGTTTGTTTACTAGAGAGGTGTCTTCGACACAGGATTACCCAAATTCAGATTTTAAAATTCATTTTAGTTACTTATATACTATGCAAAACGACGACTTAAAATTGTTAAAAATAACAATGTATGTAAAAATAAAACTTTTATGGGTCATAATGATAATAAAATAATAATACCTGATTTTTTAGTAGGCATCACAGAAACCTCATCTTCTGTTGTCACTTCAGTTTTCTTCGGCTTCTCGCCTTTTTTCACTGTTTCGAAGCTAATTTCACCCATTTCTTTCAGCTTCTCCTTAATGTCGTAATCATAGTCATCACTATCAGCTGCAGGTGTAAGTTCAGCTGATGTCTTTGGAGGATTTGACGTTGATGCCAAAAATGGTTCCTCCACGAGCTTCTCCAAAAATGATGTACCATTTTCATCACCATCATTTTCATTCTCGTTTTCATTATCATTTACATTCTCACTTTCGTTTTCCTCCTCATCCTCGAAAGTATTTACTTTAGGAGCCGGTTTAACTTCCCCCAACCCGAGTTCACTTTCGTTCAATTCTCCATCAGACTCAATCTCAGATTCACTGTCGAAATCCGATATTTCGGTATCACTAAAATTATTTACATTTAAATCATCACTAATTTCACGATTTACTTGGTTGACTGAATTAACTTGATTAATTTTTTCACTAAGGTTTACTTTTTTCTCTAAAGTAATATCACCAGACTTATCAAACTTAAATTTCTTAACAGTAATCTCCGAAGTTGGTAAAGACCTCTTCAGGCTCTGCGGTACGATTTCGCCCTCTTCTGCACTTTCTTCATCTGAAGTGCTGGGAGCCTCTTCTTTGCTCTTCTCCAGATGACCAATGTCATTTTGAGGTCCCACTTTTGGATCTTTGGGTTTTGCGAGGCGCTGTATCGTAACATCTCCGAACCTTTGCAATACCGGATCCATTACGAATAGAATGTCTCACCACTACCATTAAAGACTATTACATCCATAAGCACACGAATAATCTTTTATAGTTTCTGGTTTGTTTACACACCAATTCAAATTAGCCGCCATTCCTTAGAATTCAATTAGACCGGCTCTTTTTATCATTTGCCCTAACTTTAAGTATTTTCAAGTACCTAATGAAGAATTAATACACATGTTAACCAATTAACGGGCACATTTGCTTTTCCAAAATAAAAGCAAGTGATTAGAGATGCAATCTACACAGGCACAGACACTGAGTATACAACTCACGATTGAGGCGATGTATTTTGTAGGTAGCGATCATTTACTCGTGATTTATTAACACTTAAAACACAATAACTCGTCCTATAAAATAACTATTTGTGGATTTGTTGCTAAACTCCTGAATTTTGCCTTTGACTCATTTGACAGAAACACTAGAAAATGGCAATGTACGACCGACGGCTTAAGGGGCTAACATTTGTGATATCATCAATAGGGGCGCTGGGATCGCATTATCGTTTGTCGGCTCTTTGCGATTTAAGTTTGCGACGTTGCCGATATGAAAATTTATTAATTTATGTCAGAGTAATTTGTTATGTAGTTGAGGTTTCAATTTGAAGCAGTTAACTACATACAATAAATTTTAAAATGATCATACCATACTAATGTAACAATTTCAGTTCAATTCGAGAAAAAAAACATTGGCTCAATTTTATGTACGTGTGTTGAAAAATTTGGTTTCGAACGTATGATGATTTCATTGTCATGAGAAAATGTAAATACAAACTTATGGTGTGTGACGCGGGACACACGACCGAAGTTCTTATGTTTGGATAATATGATATTAATTCGATCTTATTGGTAAATATATTTGATTATTCCAAATATGGAAATTGTTTTACAACTTTTTATTTAAAACACAAGATTCCTAACATATCAAAAGTGGGCCAAACTCGATGGCGTATTAGAAGTATATAGTGAACCAAAATAGATAAAAATCTAAAATTTGGGTTATGTTAATACATAATATTGTGGGGTTAATGCAAGAACTAGATAACTAGGATTTTGACGTTTTTGAGATATCTAGTTCTTTGAATACGTCATAAAGTGTGGGCTCATGGTTGCCATGATATAATGACTTAGAAGAGATGTGATATTGCGCATATTCCCGCCCCCTCCTATGACGTCATAGAATTCCAACTACAGACTTAAATCAAAAAGTTTCTACACGTCAGTTTAATGCGGTTGAAGTTACACCTATATTGTCTTTTTCAGATAATATAGATCGCAGCACTAAATTTAATCTTTTTCATTTTTATTACTTCCAACTGTATGCACTTAAATATTAGTAAAATACGTAATTGGTTGTGATGAAACGTCAAACCCCACTGCACGACAGCATACTATTGTTGCATTGGACTCACCACTTGACACCATGCGCACTTGACACCATGTGCGTGACATGTCTAAAAATAGGTAGTCTGAATATCTTATCTCTCGTTATTTGTATCATGCATGGTTGCTATAAGTAGATAAATGAGAGTACAGTGACTTGATAGAGACAGTGTGGACATGGGCGATTCGGCCGCCATGTTTTCTCCACATTTAACATTGCGCTTATGGAAGAATAGTCAAAAATTGCAAATAATAATGAATTGGTGCATTTTAGAAGAAAACTGTATAGAACCTTTTCTGCAGAGAATTATTTTTTGCTCATAACAGACTAGTCGTAATGTTTCCTGGTCAGATAGAACACATTACAATTTGCTTTAAAATAATTTTTCTAGTCAATGGATCTGTAGAAACTGTTTATGTTATGAGTTTGGCTACATTGTCGACAGACCGATTTGATGAAGTGACGTTGACGTATTGTCATCAATTGTAAACAAATTTGTATTTAATTAACACCAGAACAATTTGGTAATGAATAATTATATGAATCATTCAACATTACAAAATCATAGTTTATGATCTTTATACAAATAATAATCATTAACAAATTCAAGGAAGAGTAAGAAAATGCAAAAATAATTATAAAACTTTATTCGATGGTCATAAAGGAGTACTCATTAGTTTTGCTAGCATGTAATTTTTTTGAAATTAGCCTTTTACTTACTATTTTAGCCTGAACACCACAAACCTGTTCACATTTTTTTTCAGGTTATGACAGGGTAAAATAAAAATATGCATTACATCTGAACAGTCACTTAACATTTTCTCAACAAAGAATAATTTCAACCTTATATTTTGTGTTTGGACAAAAGAAAACAACTGCCGGAAAATAATTTCCAGTCTTGAAAAAAGTTGAACGTCTTTAACTAAAGTGCTAATTGATTACTGAACAAGCTAAAATAACTTAAAAACTCCTGTACCCACCACTTCGTACAGGTAAATAATGAATGTAATCAAAATCAAACACTTTGTGTTTGGAGAAGTCGGCGGATTTTTTATCACATCAGATCGGTCTGTCGGCAATGCAGCCAACCTTATAACATAAACAGTTTCTATAGATCCATTGACTAGGAAATTTATTTTATAACAATTTTAATGATTCGTATCTAAATAGGAAACATTGCGACTAGTCTATTAGGAGCAAAAAATAATTCTCTACCGAAAATGTTCTATACAGTTTTCTTCTAAAATGCACCAATTCATTATTATTTGCAATTCTTTACTATTCTTCCATAAGCGCAATGTTAAATGTGGAGAAAACATGGCGGCCGAATCGCCCAAAATGATACCACCTAATGGCCACACTGTCTCTATCAAGTCACTGTAAATGAGAGATGCAGATAGTGACATCTGTTAACGAATTCACCAACTATACAACTGATATGCACAATCAACCAAGGGTTGCGGTGCTATCGGGGCGGCAAGGCCGCGGACGAGCCCTGAGGGAACAAAAAAAAAACTATACAACTGAATAAATACAGAAATAATCAGTGCAATAATTGAATAATTGCAGATGTCTTGTTTTATATTTTTGATCATGCCTGTCTCACTGTACCAAAAGTAAGACAACTGAAGTTATCTGCTTTTAGCATAAATCACATGGACTTAATGTTGGTGACAACGTATGAGATACTGAGTTTAGGTTTGTGGTTATTTTTAATTAGGTGCGTTTTTGCGGTACTTTTGTGATTTTAAAACGTCAGTGGCAAGGCGTATGGTAGAAATAACTCTACTTGGAAATGAAATTTTTTTAAATTTCAGAGATTACACAGACAAGAAAACCTCACACGAAAGGGAGTCACTAAACCAAAGGCAAAAATGGGTCCGTCTTGTGGGATTAATTTGTAAGCGGATGTGTGAACTTTAGCAAGAGCAGAGGTTAGAGTTTTACAATGCCTACTATAATCTGGGACGTTACACCAGGCAGCGTGACTTCATACACAGTAACATAAAGAAGTCATATACAAAAGAAAGGTAACGAGGCATTAAGAAGGAATTTTAGCCCTTTTTTGAACTTACCTGTTGAAGGAGAACAGGCAAAAGTATGCAAGGCAATGTTCATTAATGCCCTAGGAGTAAAAAGGGTGTGGTGGATATAGCTCCCAAAAAAAACGAACGCAAACAAATACTTCTGCTGGTGATGGAAGAGGAAAGTAGAGAAGACTAAGGAGTCAGTTTATAGAAACGTATTTGTGAGTGAATATAATTTGGGGTTCCACTGCCCTAAAAAGCACCTATGTTGGTTGTGTGTAGCATATGCGGTAAGACCAAGTGACCTGCCTGATCATGAGAACCACATTAGAGAGAAAAATATTGGACGAACAGACAAAAGGGGAGACAAGGAAGAAGCGACTGAGTCTCAAGGAAAAAGTAGCCCTTAACTTGATCTGCAGTAGGTTATAATGGTTCCATCAGACCCACCCAACAATGCTACGTATTACAAGAAAAGATTGGCAACGTATATTTCACTATATATAATGTTGTGACGAGGGAAGGGGTATGCATTATGTGGCGTGAAGGAGAGGGGGGAGGGAGAGCTGCGAAATACCATCATGTTTATCCAAATATTTTAAATCTCTAACGGATGATGGAGAAGAATTTCGTTTCTGCAGTGACCGGTGCAGGGGGCATAATTCGAACCAGTTTGTTACAAACATGTGCATACTTGCTGGAACAACTCGCAAAATCCATAAGAACATTGATCTTAAATTCCTGACATCTGGCCGCAGTGAAATGAAGTGTGACTGCATGCACTCTCCTATCGGGTCGGAGTTCGGAGAACTGGAAGACAATTGACCGCAGTACCCGAAGAAAGGGTAACAAGCGCTATATTGTGATAGATAAGTTTTAGTTCCGCGACTGGAAAAATTAGGTTAAAACTCATTTTAATATACCAAAAAAACATACAAGTGTGGAACCGGTCGCTGGCAAAAATGTCATGTATAAGATTTGAGTCAGGATGTCCAACTTTGTCCAGTTTAAGTAACATTTTGCTAGGTTACCCAGATGAATTCAAAATTGTTGATTGTTCTAAGCATATCAGACAAAACAAGAAACCCAAATGCACCACACGAGATAGTATAATTTGATGCCTGTTTTCACAATGAAATCGGTAGGGAGTACTATAACTTCTATTTAAGTCTAAATATATTTTTAATTGCTGTGTTTCAGAGCACCGATCCGAAACTGTGCAGGCGAATCTGTTAACGCTAATTATCTCAAAAACATCACATTTTAGTTATCTAGTTTTTGCATTGACCCGACGATATTGGCCCATAGGTCGTTGGCGATAAAAATGTTCTTTTTTAAATCGAACACCCATTATATTATTGCATTTTTGCATTTACCATCGAATTGTAATGCATGTTTGTTCTCGAGTGATTTCAATTGTTTTTCACCTTTTCACATTTTTGGCACATATTAAAAATTGTGATACGGCGTTTTTACTGAGAAAAATGGGAGTCAAATGCAAATGACGCATTCAGAGAAATTTTCGTTTATATTATTTCATGAAAAAATCGAGATGCCGTATACAGGACGCTTTCATAAATAGTGACTCAATTTAAAAAAATCAAACGGTCGTAACTTAATCGTTTCAAATAGAACAGTCTGTATTTTGTGTTTCAGAAGTGAAGGGCATAATTATAAATGTTTAGTAAGTTATTTACAAAAGTGTTTCCGCATTTTCGTGAAAAAAATTGTCTGTAGATTTTTATGCAAAAAACTTTTTTGCGAGTTTTGTCGAAAAGCTTATATTATGGTATGGTACATTGTTTCTACTATATAGGTTATACTGGTAGCCAAATTTGATGCCTGCTTTAATTTAAAGAAAAGACATATTTGCTATTAAAAACATTTTAATGAAAATTCACTACCATAACGCACTTGCTGCACCCAGACTTATTTAAACTGTGGGCGTATCTCTGCTTATATAGTATATGAAACTGCTACGGTGAACTCTCTGCAATGGAGCTGGGATTGACCACAATAATATTTACATAAAATAGTGCTGCAAATTGAATCATAACGTTGACATAACTGTGATAATTTATTCTCTCCAGAAACACATTCTCATGGAATGAATTTAGGGCCCATGACTTGACCACAAAAAAAATATTTGTATTCCTGTACACATAAGCTTTTAAAACCTTATATTATTCGAGTTTTATTGAACAAATGTAAATTTTCACACATAACCCCTTATTTATCCCCTACCACCGACCTACCCAAAAACAATTCGAAGCGTTGCTTTGTCGGATGCTAACTGGATACCAAATTTGAAGATGATATCTCAATTCGTTCGAACGTTATTGCACCTACTAACAGGCAGACGTACATGCCGACAGACCGACCGGCCGACAGACAAAAAAAATTCCTTCCAGAATCAACTATTTTATGTTTTGAGACTTTTTACGCCGTTTTAGCAAAAAAAATCGAACTTTTTTTCAACAATATTCCACCCCCACACATTCAACCCCTAATTTAATTTCAGCACAGAGTACCAAATGTTTGATGAAATTAAAAGTTTTCTATTAAATCAACCCTAAAACGTTATATTGCTCGAGTTTTAACTAAAAAATGTCAATTTTTACCACATCACTTCCCATTCATCCCCTACCCCCGAGAGCGATTTCACCCAAAAACAATCCGAACCGTTCGTTTCTCTAGTGCTAACTGTATGCCAAATTTGAAGACGATATCTCAATTCGTTTTAAAGTAATCGTGGCCACAAACAGACAGCCATACAGACCGACAAAAAAATTTCGTTTCCAAATCATGTTTTATATGTTTTGATACTTTTTACGACGTTTAAGCGAATTTTTTTTTGCCGATGCGATACTTCCACACGTTGTGACGATGTGTAAGTAAAAAACAATTCTCTTTCCCGGCAATCCAGAGAGATTCCGCTTTCCAAGAGACAGTAGCTATAAGTTTCTAATGTTTAATAATTTTCATGATAAAATTAATGTGTCTCTATTAATGTTTTTCAATAAAAACATTTAATAATTAAAATACCTATTTATCATTAAAAATATCTTCAAAGTCAATCTGGCAACCCTGGTAGTAGTAGTAATTACCTCACCTTAATGGTTATCCATTATCCAGTGCTTATTGTTTATCATGAATTTTATCTAGCTACATATTACAATATTAAAATACCTGAAGAATATTTTGACCATTTTATTAAAATTAAAGCAATAAAATCTTTTATCAGTTATGTCTCCCATTTCCCATTAAACTTTGTACCTGCTATTTACCCATAAGTATGAGTAAATTCGGAACGAAAGTTTTGTCTAATTGACCACTTTAACCTTTAATTTAGATTTAGGCATACCTATAATTTCATATTTATATATATGTATATATATATATATATATATATATATATATATATATATATATATATATATATATATATATATATATATATATATATATATATATATATATATATAAAACAGGTAGGTATTGTACATAAATAAATGCTCTTGATTTATAAACCCATTTAATATAGTCATTGCTATATACTCATTCTCGAAAAATTTCTTTCAAAGTATTCGTTATCTATCATAACACTGTCCTCTGTCTCTATTAATAAGTAATGACCATTACTCACTCGCAAAGTTTACTGTGTATGTAGTTTTATTCTATTATTTGCATTTAAAAATCTATTTGTTAAAGTTATCTAAAATATTGTATATTTTTTATTGCAATTATATTATCTACTGATCAAAACAAATGATCATACACCAATCGAAGGGTAAAGGTACTATATATATATATATATATATATATATATATATATATATATATATATATATATATATATATATATATATATATATATATATATATATATATATATATATATATATATATATATATATATATATATATATATATATATATATAAAATTAAAAAGGTAATCCCACAGAGCCCTGACACATAACAGCATAACAAACAAACAAAAAAACGTGTTATTTGTTATGCTGATAGTGTGCTCTGTGCTGCTTACTGCTCAATTCCTTACATCTGACGTTGTTTGTTTTTGTTTTTGTTTGTGCTTTGCGTGTATTTAATGTTTCCCGATTCCGATTCCACTCAGTTCATTATTGGATTTTGAAGGATTATGATTGGCTAATTTTGTGGGTATGCCACAAATACCCAAAATAACGAATGTTAAGTTGACATTTGAGTGGGTGGACAATTCTTTATATTCGCTGATCCCACTCAGTCAAGGACTAGCAAGTTCATAACTAGATGTAATAGGTTCCCAGTTCAACGCAAAAGTTAAATGCCATTGCTAACCTTACCTGACATTTACAACTACGTTTCCTGCTTAGATTAGGATGCATTTCATTTTCAATTAAGACTTGCGAAATAAGATAATGTAGTAACTTCCTTATTACATCTTCCAAAAAACGATTTCCCGCAAAGTGTATTCAACTAAATATCTCCTTTTAGCACGGAGTCTCCCTCCAATCTTTTAATTTGTTTTCAGGAACTTCAAATAAATAAACTGTTTCTTTGTTATTTTTGTAGCCAGTATGGAATACAGGTACCGAACAGCACCTTCGTATGTTTTTCTCTAAAATTCCCAAATTAATACAATTTACCATCGATAGTGCTAAAAATTAGGTATGAAAGTACGCATAGACAATCAGATGTACGTGAAGCCCATGTGTAACTTTTGGCAACACTGACAGCGGCACTGTGACTGTGATCAAATTATTTATCCGTGGTGCAATAGCATCTGACTGCATATCTCTGTCACACCAAGCCAATCGCCGATTTGTGCTCTTTCTTACGCACAAATCATGAGATACATAATAATATTTGATGCATTGCAAGCATTTGCCGTCAACTTACCTGTCTAATAATTATATATGCATATATTGCGCACATTTCTGCAAACCATTTGAAGGAAACCATATGTTCAATTATGCTTATACAAATGCAGCATAAACATGTATTTCCAGCGACCTCTTGACCTCATATTCGCAATATAAAAATCATTTTCAACCCAAAAAATATTTTACTTGGGTTTAATTATTTTAGTGAATTTTCATAAGACCAATTTTACAGTCGTGTGATCAAAGAAAAATAAAGTTATTCGAAATTAACATTAAAATAATCCTCGACATCACTTCAGATTCTATAATGCAATATCTACAATGTTGGACAAAGACAGATGACGTTACCTGTACTGCTATGCTATTTAAACAAATGGTAGATAAAAATCTAAACGATGGAAGTTACAAGCGTTGCAAGATGTCAAAATGTAGAACATTGTGAAATGTACGATAGGGACCTCATCTCGGTGCGGAACCAGATCGTATGTCGTCACGACAGTTTTAGATAACACAAAATGTTATAGATGGAGACTGTGTACAAACTAACAATGTAAATTGTCAGCCCTGTCCCTTTTAATTCCTAATACCGGGACAATATTTGCGCACAAAAGTGCTAAATTTTAGCATGCGACTGCCAGCGGTTTGATGTTCTTTGCAAGTAATAAAACCTGCCTAAAAAATAAGAACGGTACTGATAGATAAGTTATTAGATACATTATTTTTATTATCGATGATTTCGCAGGTTAGTTGGTAAATTATTTTTAATAAATAGCACTTTAAAGTGTATTTCTCATATTGTATGTTTCAAACAGGTACAGTCTCCCACTAAAAATTAGATATACCTATGTTTGTTAACCGTCCAAGCCTATCGAGTTAATTTTACAAGCGGCTTGCTTGCGGTCGACAGGATTTCAGTGTAGTCTTGGACAAAAGGTAGGTTTATACACTCGCGAATTACTAAATCGCCGCGAAACGTATTACTATTGGTTTATCTAAAATAATGTTGTAAAACTGTTGTTTTTCTTATTACATTTTATAAAACCAAAATTTCTAGAATCTCTGGAAGATCAGCGTCAGCAGCAAGTCATAACTGGGTGTGTTCTTGAAATAGAATAAACTGTGTATCAACTTTAAGTACGTCTATGCCTAAAACACGTAGCGCAACAGCCAATATGGATGCCCAGCTATTGGAATGGATTAAAGAAGAAATGAAAGAAGAGGCCAGAAGAAGAGACGAAGAAGCTAAAGAAGAAGCCACAAAAATGTCGAACAAGTGTTTCAGAAACTATAGGGAGCCAATTTGAAATTAAATCCGCAGAAATGCTGTCTCTTTCAAAAAGCAGTCAAGTACTTAGGCCACATTATCACCCCAGGTGGAGTCAAAACCAACCCAGAGAAGACAGACTGTATTATGAACTGGAACATTCCAACCAAGGTACATCAGCTGCGAAGTTTTATTGACCTCTGCACCTATTATCGCCGCTTTGTAAAGGGATTTGCGCGAAACCTTTGCATAAACTGATGGAAGAAAGGACACCCTTCATTTGGACCAATGATTGCGAAAAAGCATTTGAAACACGGGCTCTCTATTCATCCCCGATTCTGACATGCCCCCAGCTTGGTCACAGGTTTATTGTGGACACGGACGCGAGCAATGTTGGTATTGGTGGTGTTCTTTCGCAGGAACAGGGAAGCCAAGAGAAGGTTGTAGGGTATTTCAGCAAAGCCCTGTCCAAAGCAGAAAATAATTATTGCCTGACGAGAAAATAACTTCTAGCCATTAACAAGACGTTGGAGCATTTTGACAAATATCTATATGGTCTTCTGAGAACCGACCACGCTTCCCTGCGTTGGCTTCTTCATTTTAAAAATCCAGAGGGGCAGATGGCGAGGTGGCTTGAACGCCTTCAAGAGCCCTGGGCGACAGCACGGTAATGCGGACGCCCTATCTAGGAGACCTTGCCCACCAAAATGCAAGCATTGCATCTCTGCCGAAAACAAAGAAGGAACCACAGGATAATAATTATTATTGCTTCTTATGCTGTGACCATACGTTGAACCGAATAAACAACTGTGATCTGTATTGGAAAAAAATAGCGACCGTTAGCCAACACGTTACCTGTCTTTCTCTTTCAGCCGACTGAACAGAAACCGTTAGCTAACGTTGGCCTAATGTTAGGATCTGATGAACGTACAATTATGTTGCAACTGTGGTACAGTTATTTATTATTTATCTATGGATCTATACTGTGGTGGTCCGTTTGACACGTCAAGTGTTTTGTTCACTGGGGGAAACGATGAGAACCTGAACTTAAAAGCAAAAGAGAAAACAGGAAAAGAAGGAAATAGAAAGGAAATCGCAAGGCCAGAGACCTAGTGAGAAAATGGCTGAAGTTTCTAACCTACCAGGATCTGAAAATTTAAATACGAAAAATGGCAATTTTCTTTGTGGTGTAGTAGAAGGTAATTCTGTAGACCTGAAAGCAGTAATTTCTTGTTCTATTTACATGCCAAATATATTCCTAAGGTGCAAGGGTCATTAAATACAAGAGGTGTAATTGTGAAAATACTAGTATCCTTAAAAGTTTACCTTTCCTATTATATTTAGTTCACAGTCTTCTGATTTCAGGATTTTATGGAAGACCATGGACAACAGAACAGAGGAAAGATTTGTTTCAAAAGTAAGTAAAGTCCTACTATATATATTGTCAAATATTTGTTTCTCTACACCTATACAATATATATTGACACATTGGTTCTGCTTTCTGTTCACACCTTCCTATATCTTAGTAGCAATCAAAGTAGTGTTGTTTTGTGCTTTATATGCTATCTTAGAGAACCTGATTATATTTATATAAACAAAAGTGTAGATATCCTACTTTAGTGTTGCTGCTTTCATGCTTAATTTGAAAACAGGGGAATGGTCGACTTAACCGCAACTACATATTAACGTGATTATAATAGAATATGGCCTAAAAACAGTGGTACATACCTTAATATTGTATATTTCGGTTTTAATAACCTTTCAATGATAAACACAATTAAAACGCTTTTGCAACAAAAACGTATATTTTTGCACCTGAGGTTAGGACTGTTGTTTCGTTGACATATTTGATGTAGATAGGTGGTTTTGTCAGGTCCAGAAGCTCAGGTCGGCAGGATTGTGTGTAAAAAGCATTTTAGATCTTTTATTTCGTTAAAGCGGCAAAACACTCTTGGGATTAAATTGCAGATAGGCGATGTTATCAGGTCCAGAAGGTCAGGTCGGCAGGATTGTGTGTAAAAAGCATTTTAGATATTTTATTTCGTTAAAGCGGCAAAACACTCTTGGAATTAAATGTGACAACGCTGCTGAAAATTGACAGTTCGAAATGTGCAAATCGTGTGTTTTTGAGAACTTAATTTCTCAATTAATCTGTTATTTATGCATTTTCCGTAATTTTTTTTAGATTATTCTCTACGTTACATACGCTCACTTGTGGTGTGCGCTGTTTTGGTAATTTCCGGTTGCGGTTAAGTTGACCGTCCCCGAAAACAGTATCAGACATCTCTTGAGATCCATTCATGGATATACAATTGAAAAACTACAAAGCTTACAATGTATAGCAAAATATGTGAGTGCAGTCTGCCTATTGTTTTTCCCTAGGGCTCGTCTAGGTGTTTGCCGCCCTGATAGCTCCTCAGCCTCTGGCTTATAGTGCATGCCCTTTGTCTTTTCTACTCTACCCATTTCAAAATCATTGTGTCTTGAACTAGTCTGCACAGCAATTGGTAGGGTGAAGTTTTATATTGCTCTGTCTCCGGTCTAGGCTGCCTGTAGATCAGTTCTCTTTTGTGGTCCAGAGCTTTACACTCACACAAGATGTGCTGGGCTGATTCCTCCCCCTCGCAGTAGTCTGTATGCCAGGTCCCCCTCGAACCACCCCATTTTATGCAGGTGTTTCTTGACAGCCATGTGTCCCATCAAGAGACCTGTTATGTTCCTGAGCTGTCCTCTCCTAAGATTTAGCTGCTCCACAGCTTTCTTTGAACTGGGATCCCCAACTAGTCTCTTCCCATGTCTGAGCCCGCAGTCTGCCTATACAAAAGAGTACTGATACAACGAGGCGTATAGGTTGGGGACACAGGCAATTGTCAGCTGTCCGCTGAGTTGATGCAAACTTCACAGATAAAAATATCTAATGTTTTTCCCTTCAAATGTCAAGTGACAGCATTATCTGTATGTCTAGGTGAAAAAAAATGACCACACTTTAGACAGTTGTTGGTCTACTTGTCTAAAGCTAGGTTCATACAGTCACAAATTCCGAAATGCAAGTTGTAAAACTAATTCCTATTGGTTTATTTTCAATAGTATCATGACATAAATTTCGTGGCGATTTTGCAATTCACGTTTTCTATTAATCTAGCTAATTGTGTATATGTGGACCCATTATACAGGTTGTCTAAAAAGTCTTGGTGTGGACTAATACCTTCAATGTTGACAGATAGATAAAAATAAATTTGTGGGTGCATATTTAATAACGAAGAAATCTATGAGGAGAAATTAAAAAGTACAATAGAAAACAAAATAATTTCTCAAATAAAAGTTTTATTTATTCAACATGATCTCTAAGACATTTAGCAGAACATTCATAAAGCAGTCTAAAAACCCTTTAAAAATAGTATATTGGTATTCAAACTACACTAAACCACACATATAAATAATAAATAAATAACAACACAGTAGATAAACTCCACACCCAAAAGTCTTTGACTTGTGTGGGGGGAGCTTACTACGATTTCATTGTTTGTGGAAAATCTCTGAATTGGTGTTTGAGCTTTCAGAATAACTAATAGCCTTGATGTGCTAAATGCGGAGAATAGGGTGTGTGGTCAATCAATTCAAATGCGATTTTATCCAGGTTTGTAGGGTAATCCAATGATTTTGAGCAGGGGCATTATCTTTGGCCAGCTTTCCGCTGCATTTTTCCACAATTTATGCAAGTTCTTGGCAGTAGTGAGGCCTGGATTCAAGTACATGCCTCATGTTGTCTAATGTTGTGGGGAATCATACTCGTTCCTTATTCTTTGACACAGATCATTCAAATCAGTAGGTTGGGTTTTTGCGGTTATATAATCCCAAAGAAAAAAATCTAATGGATTAAGACATGGGGAACGCAGTGGCCACTCAGGTTTGTAGGGTAATCCAATGATTTTGAGCAGGGGCATTATCTTTGGCCAGTTTTCCGTGGCATTTTTCCACAATGTATGCAATTTCTTGGCAGTAGTGAGGCCTGGATTCAACTACATGCCTCACGTTGTCTAATGTTGTGGGGAATCATACTTGTTCCTTATTCTTTGACACAGATCATTCAAATTAGTAGGTTGGGTTTTTGCTGTTATGTAATCGCAAAGAAAAAAATCTAATGGATTAAGACATGGGGAACGCAGTGGCCAGTCAGCGACTGGGAAATTGATTATGAAGAAAGTGCCTTACTGGCAGATAATAATGTGAAGGCGCACTATCTTGTTGGAAAATATGGTCATGCTATACAACTCTCCTTATCCTATCCATGTACTGACATGCAAAAAAGTCAAATAGTTTCCCATAAGATGACATTTAATATAAATTTACCTAGATTTTAGATATACGTATGTATAGGAAGTTAGTTGTATTTTTTTTATTACCACAGAATGAAAAAATGGGGCATGGACTCGTACGTGTATGCCCCAAAAGATGACTACAAGCACCGAGCTTACTGGCGGGAATTATACACTGTGGAAGAAGCAGAACATCTTACCGGTCTAATTCAGGCAGCTAAAGACCAGAATATCACCTTCTATTATGCACTTTCCCCAGGTCTAGATATTACCTACAGTAGTTCCAAAGAGATAACCACATTGAAACGGAAATTAGAGCAAGTTTCTCAGTTTGGATGTTCTGCTTTTGCTCTGTTATTTGACGATATAGAACCAGAGATGTCAGAGGCTGATAAAGAAGTGTTCCAGTCATTTGCTCAGGCACAAGTGTCAATCACCAATGACGTATATCAACATTTGGGTCAGCCAAAGTTCCTGGTTTGTCCGACGCAGTATTGTTCAACTAGGGCTGTACCCAATGTAACTAACTCCGAGTATCTAAATACGTTGGGGATGAAGTTGGCTCAAGAAATTGATATTATGTGGACTGGTGAGTATTATCTTTTAAGTGCATTGGTGTGCGGTGGTAAGTTAAGAAACAAATTTATGAGCATTTAATGAAACGAATTTTTGGTGCCACTAGATGTCACAGGGGTGCACAAAACCCATTAAATTACCATTAAATTATACAGACGAATATTATTTTTCTTGGTCCATATATAACGTTCGTAAAAAAAAAAATTGTAGATAATTTCTATGAAAATTCACTACTATAACGCACTTGCTACGTCGAGACATTTTCAAATTTTGTTTTACGTTTTTATTAGCGATTTTTCACCGGAAAAACTTGAGCATAAAGGCTGATTAACGAACTTGACCTCGGTTTTCACCCAAACAAGATTATTGCCATGTTTGATTGAGATCAGTTTAGTATTTTTTGAGTTAGCGCTCAGATACATACATACATACATACATATATATATATATATATATATATATATATATATATATATATATATATATATATATATATATATATATATATATATATATATATATATATATATATATATATATATATTAGAGGTGTGCGAACCCATGTTTTGTTCGAACCGAACTATGAACGAACCCAAGCAAATATGTTGCCTCGAACTTCGAACCTCTGAAATAGTATGTCTAAGGTTCACAGTCGAACTTCGAACTTATTAGAAATTCAAAATCGAACATCGAACTACACAAAATTCTTCAGTGTTCATATATCATTTCATTAAATACAAAATTTAGGAATATTGTAACATACAATATTTGATATGTAAAAGATTCCCATTCTCTTTACAAAAAAGAAGGGTTCGACAAATTTGCAGGTTGATTGGGTGAAAATGCCTTCCGGTGCTGATCATTGTGGAGATGGGTCAATGTTAAGTCAAAACCACAAACACAAAAAATATTTTAAACTTTTTTAGATTTCTAGATCTATAGATAAGCTCACTTATAAATATGTTGTTGTTTGGTATTGACTAGGCAGTTTTAGCAAACAGATTGAGAGGTTTCAAAGTGAGCATGATAGGTATATAACAATAAAAATTTAAAAAAATAGGAAACCAACTTCATTAAGAATAACTTAAAAACTACTGGTCAGTTCTTCATCAAATTTATATGGCACCACATGAGAAGCACCAGCTTTCAAATAAAAAAAGAATCATCACAATCGTTTTACCTAGAAAAAAGTTCTGAGGTAACACAAATTTAAAAAAAATGCAGTCGAATTGAGAACCTCCTCCTTTTTTGAAGTCCGGTGAAAATAACCACTTACAAGTTTGAACTGTCTGCTGATTGTGAATATGTAACTGTTTTGGCTCACTGTGAAATAAAGCATGTTGAAACCAATGTTTTCTAAATGCAGTCTGCAATTATCCTCAAATTCTGAAAATTTACGTTACCGATCGCCTTCGAACACTACCATCATAATGTTGTTACTGAAAAAGGTGTTTGGAGGCTAGGATATATAAGAAAAATATTTCTTGATTGCTAAATGGCTCCGTTGTGTCTCAATGTGTCCCACCTACTATCAAAAATATGCACAAGAGAAATCTCCTGAAATTACGCTATCTACTGAATGAGACCGATAACGAGTTTAAAGTGTCGCTACCGAGTTAAAGGGGCCGCAACTTCGCTACCTTTGGCAACATTCAATATCTGTAAAGTTAAATTTCGAAGTATTTTTGACCAACGAAGTTCGAACTATTTTAAAGAATTGCATATTTCGAACTTCGAACTACTTCAACATCGCTAGTGCGAACATATTTTCGAACCGAAGGTTCGGCTCGAGTTCGGGTTCGGTTCGAAATTTAGAAGCTTCGCACACCTGAAAAGCTTTTGAAAATTTTTATATGTATATATATATATATATATATATATATATATATATATATATAAATTTTAACGGACCTTGGTTTTGGGTTCTAGGGACCCAAATTCGCGCTCATCTGAAGAAAAATTTTCAAAAGCTTTTCATCGTGACCTCTTAGCGAATTTTTCTTAATGAAAATTCGCTAAAAAGTGTAGAAAATGCATTTTTGTATTTTTGATTCAACGTTGACCCATCTCATAAATAACATCAGCACCGGAGGGCATTTTCACCCAATCAGCCTGCAAATTTTGCTGAACCTTTCCTTTTTGTTCTACGTACCAAATATTGTATGTTACAATGTACCTAAATTTTGTATTTAAGGAAATTATATGCCAACATTGAAGAATTTTGGCTGGTTCGATGTTCGATTAAATTTTTTTAAGTAATTGGAAGTTCAACTGTGAACCTTAGACATACTATTTCAGAGGTCCGAAGTTCGAAGCAACATATTTGCTTGGGTTCGTGTATAGTTCGGTTCGAAAAAAATACACCTCAACTGGTAACCAAATTTGATGTCTGTTCATTAAAAAAGGACATATTTGCTGTTAAAAACATTTTTAGGAATTCACTACTATAACGCACTTGGTGAGTCCAGACTTTTTAAATTTAATGGCTTCCATTCCCAGGTACCATACAATTATTTTATAATGTAATAGAATAATTAAGTTGTATTCCATTGTATTATCTAAGAAACTTCCAAAAATAATTTACAGATGTCACATGCTTATCTCTACTGGACCTGATGGTATACATGTTAAACTGCTGAAACTTTTGGCAAGTTGTATAGCACTACCAATTGTCTACATTTTTAACATCTGCTTGCCAACTGGCACATTTCCAGATATGAAGAAATCCGTAGTTACCCTCATATATAAAAAGGGTAAAAAACCATCCAGACAGCTACAGACCAATCACCCTTCTTAGTAACATTTCTAAGACAATAGAGAAGCTATTGGCTAAACGCATCATGGAATTTATGATCAAGAATGGTGTGTTATCTACCAAACGAAATGCGTATTTAAAAATGCGCTCAACTGACAGGGCAATATATCAGATATCGGGGGAAATCATTGATTCAATAAACCACAAAAACAAAACAGCTAGGATATTTTTAGACCTATCCAGGCCATTTGACACCATAGAACACTTAAACTTATTGGACAAACTTTACAAATTAGGAATTAGGGGAAACTCACATAACTTGCTAACATCATATCTAAACAATAGATTACAAAAAGTCCAGTTGGGAAACAAAAAAGTACGTACCTCTGGCTATCTTCCCATCAAGCGAGGGGTACCACAGGGGTCTATCTTAGGACCTGTATTGTTTATACTGTTTGTGAATGACCTGTCACAGATTATAACTGGTATAACGTGCTATGCAGATGATACATCAGTGGCAGTCCGATCAGAATGCTTGGAAGGTCTGAAGTGTGAAATTAAAAATGGTATATCCACACTAAAAAAAAGTGGTTTGATGAAAATTCCCTTTTTCTTAATATAAATAAAACAGAAGTCACCTTATTTCATGCATCATACCTTGGTGAGAATGTGGAAGTTACATTGTTCGATAACGTGTCGCTCAGAAGCACTGAATGAGCAAGATTTCTTGGGGTATGGTTGGACTAGAGGCTTACCTGGAAGCAACAAGTAAGTTGCCTGGCATCAAAGTTGAGTGCTCTTTGCTTCCAGCTGTGTACACTGAAACATGAAGTTAGCATAGAGGCCGCCATTTTAGCATACAATGCCTATGTACAATCAATTATAAAATATAGCATAATTTTCTGGGGAGATTCCACTGATATTCAAAGAATCAAGATATTGCAGAAAAGATGCATCAGAACTTTATTTGGTCTGGGGTACAACGAGTCATGTAGACCGGCATTCAGAGTATGGTGTATTAACTTTGACATCAATCTACCTGTTACAATGTGTGGTTTTCAGGAAAAAATACCCAAAGTTCTTTGAGAATCAGCACATTACCATAATACTAGAAGCAAATACCTGATGCGGCAAGATTCAACAAGATTATCTTTAGTGCAACAAAGTGGAAAGGCAAAAATTATCAGGATATGTAACGATTTGCCACCAAATTTTTTTGAACTGTATATAAATAAACTAAAAAAGTACCTTAAAGTGTTCCTACTGGAAAGGTGTTTCTATGATATTGAGGAGTTCTTTGAAAAAACTTATTCGGTGGAAGACCTCGGTGGACACACATAGGCAGTGTGTGTTTACTTACTAAATACATTTCTTGTCTTTTGATTTTATTTTGTGTTTGTTCTATGTTTGTGTCATTTTATTTATACTTATCGTTTGACTAATAAATGAATAGTATTTCTGTCTTTTTTTTTGTGCTTTTGTTTATATAATTTGTTTTATTTACACAGCTTATTTTCTTTATGTTTTTACTATGTTCTTTTTTATACGTTTATTTTTAGTGAAAATTTGCCTCCATAGAATGTTGACTTTAATTTTAAGACATCTATTACACTGTATGTATATGTTTGACCTGTCCTATGTACAGCAGCTGTATTAATGGGACTGAATGGATAAATAAATAAATAAAAAATATCTCTTAATTATTTTTCAGGTCAAAAAGTAATATCAAGACTGTTAACAAAGGAGAACCTCCAAGAGATCACAGATGTTTTAAAAAGACCCCCTGTTATTTGGGATAACTTGCATGCAAACGATTATGATCAGAAACGTGTATTTTTAGGCCCGTATTCTGGCAGATCACCTGACCTCATTCCCAAATTAAGAGGGGTGCTGACTAATCCAAATTGTGAATATGGTGCTAATTTTATTGCTATTCACACTTTGGCCCAATGGTCGCGATGTAATGTGGATGGTCAAAGGGATCCTTCTTTGAGTGAGTAAAAAAAACATCTTATGTTCAAAGTAACAGGTCTTAATCTGGATTTAAATGAATATTTACTACAAAATATTATGCACAGGTTGAGAGTGTTCTATTTTTAGTTGCTTGAAGTAATTTTTTTGTATCACTGGAATAAATTTGGAATAGTCATAATAAAATCACATGGAGTGAGGCCTGGCAAATATGGTGGTGTTTATTCTTCATCTAGCTATGAAGGCCGGCCAAAACGTAAGATTTTTAGAATATAAACAATACTTTTTTGTAGATGACACAGTATCCGCTGACATCAAATTAGAGACAGAGATTGAGGATGGTTTATCAGGTGAAGATGTCCCTAGCACATTATCACCCAATATGTATCACCCGAGACAAGCTTTAAGAAACGCCATTAATGATTGGTTGCCGGAGTTTAAGAAGCACAAATCAGCTTGGGGCCCTATTGCCAAACCACAGCCCGCTGTTGCTGGTAAGAAAAAATTTTGATATCTGCCTTAATTTATTTTAATGTTTAGTTATTTATTTATGTATTATTTTTGTTGTTAATATGTGAATTGGTTTTCTTTTTCAAGTCGTTCCTGTTCCAATTATTCCATCAATAAACACTTGTATGACTTTGACTTCTACTACCACCACCAATTCGACTGTGATATCTGGCACCACTGTAGTGAGCTCGACCCAGCTACAAGCTTTGGCCGAAGTATGTAGTTCAGTAAGTGAGGATAGCATCATGCTTTTTTATCATTTATTTCTTAGTTTCCTAATGGGTTATCCAATTTGTGGTTCAAATTAGGATTTCGATAAAATTTGTATCTCATTATATTGCTTAGTATTTACCATTATGTGTGAAAAATAACATCATTAAATGTCCTCCACAAGAGTTCATGCAGGACTCGCTCCTTTCGAGGTAATTTTTGATACATTTTCCCCACTTTTCGGCCTGTAATTCGGTCATAACGTGACACATGTTTTTTAGATGCTCTTAAGCTTAGAATTTTCACGTAGCCCTACAAGAACAAGGTTGTCGACGATCTTGGAGGCCAATTGACATTACAAGATCTAGAAATTGTGTCCGGTACACTTTTCACACAATAGCACATTGTGTTGTGGGGCTTGTAGCACAGCATAGTTCAAACCACATTTGGTCTAGATTCAAATCTTCAAGTCCCAGCCAAAAAAAGTCGGTTATCATATCAAATGCCATAGCACTCAGAATTGACGGTAACATGTCTCTTCTTCATAATTTTAAACCTCCAGATCAACATTTAGCAAATGAACAAAATGGCTTCAGGAAAAACAGGTATATAATAAAGGCAATATATGACACACTTGTCAATGTACTACAAGGGTTAAATGCAAAAGAATATGTTATTGGAACATCTGTTGATCTAAATAAAGTAGAGGTGTGCGAAGCTTCGAAATTCCGAACCGAACCCGAACTCGAACCGAACCTTCGGTTCGAAAATATGTTCGCACTAGCGATGTTGAAATAGTTCGAAGTTCGAAATATGTTATTCTTCAAAATAGTTCGAAGTTCGTTGCTCAAAAATACTTCGAAATTTCACTTTACAGGCATTGAATGTTGCCAAAGGTAGCGAAGTTGCGGCCCCTTTAACTCGGTAGCGGCGCTTTAAACTCGTTATCGGTGTCATTGAGTCGATAGCGTAATTTCAGGAGATTTCACTCATGCATATTTTTGAAAGTAGATGGGACACATTGAAACATGACGAAGCCCTTTAGCAGTCACAGAATTACTTTTCTTGTATATCCTAGCCTCCCATCACCTATTTCAGTAACAACATTATGATGGCAGTGTTCAAAGGTGATCGGTAACGTAAGTGTTCAGAATTTGAGGATAATTACAGATTGCCTTTGGAAAACACTGGTTTCAACATTCTTTATTACACAGTGAGTCAAAACAGTTAAATATTCACAATCAGGAGACAGTTCAAACTTGTAAGTGGTTATTTTATACCTATCGTGATCACTTTGAACCCTCCCAATCTGTTTGCTAAAACTGCCTAGCCAATACCAAACAACAACATATTTATAATTGAGCTTATCCATAGATCTAGAAATCTAAAAAAGTTTCAAATATTTTGTGTTTTTGATTTAACGTTGCCCCATCTCCACAACGATCAGAACCGGAAAGCATTTTCACCCAATCAACCTGCAAATTTATTGAATCCTTCCTTTTTGTAAAAAGAGTTGGAATCTTTTACATATCAAATATTGTATGTTACAATATTCCAACATATTGTATGTAAGGAAATGATATATGAGTACTGAAGAATTTTTGGCAGTTCGATGTTCGATTTTGAATTTCTAAGAAGTTCGAAGTTCGACTGTGAACCTTAGACATACTATTTCAGAGGTTCGAAGTTCGAGGCTACATATTTGCTTGAGTTCGTTCATAGTTCGGTTCGAACAAAACATGGGTTCGCACACCTCTAAAATAAAGCATTTCGAATCAATAGATCTTGGCATACTGTGTGAAAAATTAAATAGGTACGGTATTAGAAACAAGCCCCTAAAACTGACTATGTCATACCTACAAAACAGACATCAAAGCATATACAAAATGGGTAATGGGAGCATATTAATACCAAGAAATGATATAATCAAAAAAAGGAGTGCCTCAAGGATTTGTACTTGGGCCTCTACTATATACAATTTACGTAAACGATTTTCCAAATTTTATAAAAGAAAAAAACAGTTATTTATGAAGATGACGTAATACTAAACATTCAGCAAAACAATATAGAAAATCTCCAATCAGACATCTTAAATTCGTTTGCGATTATGTGTGATTACTTTTCTTCAAACAATTTGAGTCTTAGTCTTAAAAAGACCAATCTTTTATATTTTACAAACCCAGATGCCACGACTCAGAATTTGTGTTGAGGGTGACATTATTATGGACATTTCACTCATGTAAATTTTTGGATTTACACCAGGATGCACAACTTGGCTGGAGAATTCACACTAATAATTTAGTACAATCAACGACAAAATATTGCTTTGCCTTAAGAACAATAATAATAATAATAATAATGCTTTATTTCACAGATACTCCTACATGATTGTACACATAGGTAGTTCATGACATCCTCACTACAACCCCCAAAAAACATCAAAAGTCAACACAACAATACAAAATATAAACACAAATATAAAATTATAAAGTATATAAACAAAATATAATATAAAATATAAAGTATACAGATTTAAATTATACAAATATAAAGTATATGACATCAATAATGTTCACCCACTAAATTTAAAAAATATCATGGATGGTGTAACAACCGATCTGACAAATATAGGATTTAAGATTCCTTTTAAATATCTAAAAACTGCCAGACCTCTTTATTATTATTATTATTATTTGACCAGGTCCGGCATGCATCGCTGCTTAATAAACTTCCGGCCTATGGTCTACCATCAAAACTCTGTACCTGGACAGCAAATTTCCTCTCCAACTGGAGCACTTCTGTTATCGTGGATGGCGATTCCTCTAAACTGTATCCAATTAATGCAGGAGTCCCTCAAGGTTCAGCTTTAGCTCCAACTTTGTTTCTTCTCCACATCAATGACCTCCTCTCTAGCACATCCCACCCAGTTCACAGTTACACGGATTACAGCACACTCCACTCAAATATACAATATTCTAAGCCTGTCTCTTTAGCCCAATTAGATGAGGATCACAGACTCATGAAGGGTTCTGTCTCTGTCAATCTCCAAAAAATATAAGACTGGGGAAGTAGAAATCTTGTACAATTCAACTCCACCAAATCTCAGTCTTGCTTTGTATCTCATAAGAGATACATCAGCCCTAGACCCATCACAATGAACAACCAAGTTATTCAAAGTAATGAGTCCTTTTCACTTGTTGGCATTTCTGTGGATCGAAATCTCAGTTGGCACCAACATGTCACATCAATTGCAGAAGCGGCTGCTCAGAAATTAGGTTTCCTCTTCCGGGCTCGCAAATACTTTTCACCAGCTAATCTCTATACCTTATATACTTCACAAATAAGGCCAAACCTTGAATACTGCTCCCACATCTGGGGTGCCGCTTCTACACTCTCTATCCTGGACTTCATTCAGAGGAGAGCTATACGTCTCATCGGTGACCCTACCCTCACCCAAAGGCTGCCATCCCTTGCCCACTGACGTGCCATTGGTGACCTCTCTCTTTTATAGATATCTGCACGGGCACTGCTCAGAGGAGCTTTCTTCCATAGTTCCTCCATCTGCTGCCCCCAACAGATCTACTAGGGGAACAGAGCGAATGCACCCTTTTACTGTCCAGGTCACTAGATATAGAACATCTTGTTATGCCCGCTCTTTTGTCCCGAGGACTTCCAAGTTGTGGAATTCCTTGCCGGCACATGTTTTTCCTTCTCCTCCGAACCTCCTAACCTTCAAGTCTAGAATTAACAAGTTACCTCTTTCCTACTTGTCGACACCCACGGTACGATAGTATTTAGGCTGTAAGCCCTCGTGGTGTGTTGTTGAATTAAAAAAATAAAAAAACTACCGATTACAAAATTATAACATCTTAAAGTGCGAACTGTGGTTGCAGTTGAATCACCACTTCTGTATAAAAGGTTTTAAAATTTTAACGTGTTGTTTGGTGGTTGAATGATCCCTAATTTGAAATTGCAAACCTTACACTAAACAAATAGCAATTTAGGTGACATATACGTTTGACAGCTGTCAAATGGGAGAGCTGAATTTTCTGAACCACGAATTTGATAATGTTCAATTCTTCAGTTCTATTATGCATTTTGATTATTTATTATTTACCATTGGCTTTAAACACATCACTTATCTCTTCATAATTAAAATCTTACAGGGTGTATTATTGTGTGACCACAGAAATTTGCTACGTTTACTTATTTGTAATTTTTTATCTATTCATTTGTTTCTTAAACAATTCTTAGTTGTAGATCACACAGTGCCTAACAATCATTTGTTGATTCAGTAACTTGTAGATTTCTTATTGTTTTTGTTGCATATTACTGTGAAAGTATGAATTTTCAGGTAACATGTGCATCAGAGAGTATGGTGAATCCATTGCCTGGCCCAGTGATGAATTCGCTGGTTTCAGAAAATAAAGTTGTTTGTAATGACTCTATACCCAATCCTATCACACCAATAGCAATACCTGTACCTATAAACGACGGAGAGAACAAACAGATAACTATATTGAATGGTGCTATCATCAAAAGTGATAAATTAAAAACACCAGAAGATCCTACAACTAATGGAGAAACGAATTGCACAGGAAGCAACTCAGATAGTGGAGCCAGTAAAGAACCCAATAAGGAAAATAGTGAAGTTAATGGTAAAGAAGAGACTTCGATGCACACTGATACAAGTAACGATTTGAGTAACGAATCTAGCTTGAGTCCGTCAGAACCGATGGATTGTAATAGTACCCCTAACATATCACCAGCACATTTGATCAAACCTGAAACAGAGAGTACAGAAGATGTGTTGATGAGTGAAAATTCGGTAAGGAATAGACGTGTAACTAATCAACTGAAACTTTTTTAACAGAGTATTTTGTTTTTATAGGCTTCTAGTGGAGGCATGCAAGTTGAAACGAATGAGAGTGGTAGTCAAATGGTTGTAGAGAATAGTACAGAAACTGAAAAGTAAGTGGACCTTTGATTTTTTGTTTCCGTTTTTTTTGTTGGTTCATTTATTTACATAATTCTTGCAGTACTACAGCACAAATTGAGCCTTAGCCCCCGGTAGTTGTTTAAATTTCTGAACTTGCTTTTTCTTTGTTGATTTCCTTGATAGTTGTAATTGCCACCTTTAAGTTTGATTTCTGCCAATATAATAATATAATATAAGTTTATTTCAATATATGAAATCCTAATACATACAAACAAAACAACCATTAAGAGGAGAAAAAAACAAACAAACAATTAATCAATTAATCATACATGAGCTCTCAACATTAATAACTGAAAATGTTTCCTTCTAAATAAACCCAATGTACCACAATTTCTTAAATCATCAGGTAAGCTGTTAAACACGCTGATACCTCTAAAAAACACCGACTTCATTGCTTCGCTTGTATAGGCTCTATATATGTGCAGACCATCAACACCCCTTGTATTATATTGGGGAATGTCTCTCTTAAAAACCAGAAATGAATCGAAATAGGCCGGCAACAGATTCTTCGCAAGTTTGAAAACAAATATCATCGTTAAATAGTACAGTCTATCTGCAACGCATTGCCAGTTCAAAGACGTGAGCATCAATTTTATAGGTGTATATCTGCTCACTTTTAAGACAATTCGCATTCCATGATTCTGCAGTTTCTCTAACATTCAGAGAGTTCAGATCCATCACGTAAAGCAAGGTAGCACAGTAATAAAAATGAGGTGGCAACAGTGTGCGATACACCGTAATACTAGCAAACACTGACAAATTGTGACTTAGTGCTGAACAAAAATAATTTTTTCTTTATTTTCTTGCTTATGTATTCAGAGTGACTCTTAAAGCCAAAGTGCCTCATCCACAATAAAACCTAAATATTTCATTTCTTTTACAAATTCTATCCTCTTGTTTTCAATCCTCAAAGTTATATTATTATAATCTTATCTTCTTCAGCCTATACTTACTACCCAATAACATAGCTTGCGTTTTGTTCGCATTCAACCCCAGTCTGTTAACATTGAGGTATGCAGCAAACCTATCAAGATCTTCATTCATCCTTGTTACCATATTTGCAACATTGTCTCTAGTACAGGCAATCAATGCGTCGTCAGCCTGCACACTTATATATTCAAAATCTCCACTAAAATTAATATCATTCATATAAATGATAAAAAGTAGGGGTCCTAGTATACTCCCCTGAGGAACTCCGTGCAGCTCACCACCTCATCTGATATTTCTTTCTCTAATCTGGTCCGCTGTGTCCTGCCCGTCAAGTATTGCCTCAGTCATCCTAAGACATTTCCACCAATACCATAATCTGCCAGCTTCTGCAGAAGAATATCCCTGTCGATTGTTTTGAAAGCTCTTTTAAGATCAACAAACACAGCTAGTAGAGGTGTGCGAAGCTTCGAAATTCCGAACCGAACCCGAACTCGAACCGAACCTTCGAAAATATGTTCGCACTAGCGATGTTGAAATAGTTCGAAGTTCGAAATATGTAATTCTTCAAAATAGTTCGAAGTTCGTTGCTCAAAAATACTTCGAAATTTAACTTTACAGGCATTGAATGTTGCCAAAAGTAGCGAAGTTGCGGCCCCTTTAACTCGGTAGCGGCGCTTTAAACTGATCGAGTCGATAGCGTAGTTTCAGGAGATTTCACTCATGCATATTTTTGACAGTAGATGGGACACATTGACACACAACAGAGCCATTTAGCAGTTACATAATTATTTTTCTTGTATATCCTAGCCTCCCAACACCTATTTCAGTAACAACATTATGATGGCGGTGTTCAAAGGCGATCGGTAACGTAAATGTTCAGAATTTGAGGATAATTACAGATTACTTTTGGAAAACACTGGTTTCAACATGCTTTATTACACAGTGAGCCAAAACAGTTAAATATTCACAATCAGGAGACAGTTCAAACTTGTAGGTGGTTATTTTATACCTATCATGCTGACTTTGAACCCTCCCAATCTGTTTGCTAAAACTGCCTAGCCTATACCAAACAACAACATATTTATAATTGCGATTATCTATAGATCTAGAAATCTAAAAAAGTTTCAAATATTTTGTGTTTTTGATTTAACGTTGACCCATCTCCACAACGATCACAACCGGAAGGCATTTTCACTCAATCAACCTGCAAATTTGTCGAATCCTTCCTTTTTGTAAAAAGAGTGGGAATCTTTTACATATCAAATATTGTATGTTACAATATTCCAAAATTTTGTATTTAAGGAAATGATATATGAACACTGAAGAATTTTGGGTAGTTCGATGTTCGATTTCGAATTTCTAAGAAGTTCGAAGTTCAACTGTGAACCTTAGACATACTATTTCAGAGGTTCGAAGTTCGAGGCAACATATTTGCTTGGATTCGTTCATAGTTCGGTTCGAACAAAACATGGGTTCGCACACCTCTAACAGTTAGTACATATTTTCCCTGATCTATTGCTTCTTTCCACTTAAAATCGTCAGCTGCAAAGCAGTCTCACAAGAATGATGCTTTCTAAACCCAGACTGATAACCAACAAACAGTTTGTTTTTCTGAAAATAATCCATTAACTAACAATATACAAAATGTTCCAATAGCTTCTCAACACTCGGCGGAGTATTCACAGGACGAACATCTTTTTCTCCCTTTGGAATTGGTATAATTGTACTGCACTTAAGGGCCTCCGGAAAAGCACCATATTTAAGGGAGACATATGATCCGAATTCTTTGTTAACGAGCTCTTCATGCAGTTCTTCCATTTTTAGAAAGTGTACATAATAAACAATGTGCCTTGTGCATGTATGTCTATGGTCACATGCACACTACAACTTTTATTTAATGTGGTGTTACAGGCATACTGCGCAGAACTTTTTTTTAATAGCTAATACTACAGGTGAAACAATGGCGAGATCACTAGGCTCCAAACAGCTGACTTTAAGCGCTCATCTGCTGACTACTGATTCATTTCAGCGGTTGGAGACTTATGAATGCACTGTTGACTTAATAGCTAATACTACAGGTGAAACAATGGCGAGCTCACTAGGCTCCAACAGTTGAGTTTAAGCGCTCATCTGCTGACTACTGATTCATTTTAGAGGTTGGAGACTTATGAACGCACTGTTGACTTCAAGCACTATTTTATGATGTTTGTTATTCCATTTTGACAAATCGGCAACAGTTGAGCTCCAGCAGAAACTCAACGAAACTCATGAACACATCCATTGACACAACTCTTCAACTATTGGCAACTGTTGGCGCCTATTTATCGGACATCTAATGTTATGGGCATAGCGCACCTAGCAATAGACAATGCGTAAAGAATAATTGACTTTTTTTATTTATTTATTTATTCAATGGATAAACCATTTACAATAATAATAAGAACATCTAAAACTACATTAGTCTTAAATATCTCAATATGAGAACATAAAAAAAGTAAAACATAATCACTATGACAATTCAATCAATAACACCTCTCAAAATGAAAATTGAACGGTCAGAATCATTAAACATATCCAAGAGCTCCGAATACTCATTTGCAGCTCTCGCTACTCTCGACATTGGACTGAAAAAGCCATAATTGGTTCGATGGAAGGGAACCACGAAAACCTCCTTTGCTCTCGTGCGGTCCGGAATCCTTAAAGAGACTAATTCTAGCAAAGAAGGACTATCAATTTTATTCACTAATAATTTATGCAGAAAACAAACATCACTGACAATCCTTCTACCACTGAGTGACTGCAAGTGCAGCCGATTCCTCAAATAAGAAAAGTTAAGATCATTTCTCTGCAAGCCCATTCTGTAAGCACAAATTCTCAAGAATCTATTTTGTATGGCCTCAATCTGATTGATATAAATATTGTAATTCGGAGTCCAGACTACAGAAGAGCATTCCAACAAAGAGCGAACCAGACCACAATACAGTCTTCTCATGAAAAATCCAGAGTTGATCTATGAATAAATCCTAACATTTTATATGCGTTAGATACTATGTATTCTATGTGATTCTTAAAAGATAATTCCCTATCCAATACAATGCACAAGTCTTTAATCATTTCCTTCCTCTGTAAAACGTAAGAGCCTATGAAGTACACAAAGTCAATGGAAAACTGAGCCCTAGTGAATGTAATGCAGGAACACTTATCAACATTCAGAGTCAGAAGATTGTCACCACACCACCAAGCAAAATTATTTAAGTCTTCCTGTAAAAGTAAAGCGTCCTGTCTGGCACGAACAATCTTGAAAATTTTGATATCATCAGCAAACATCAAAATCTGACTATGCTTAAGTGAATGTATCATTGATAAAAAGATTAAAGAGGACTGGTCCACAATGTGAACCCTGAGGAACTCCTCAAGAAACAGAATTAATACTATCATAAATGAAGTTTCTGATCTTTACTCTCTGGGACCTACCCGTAAGGAAGCTGCACACCCAAGACAACAAATTGGCATTAAAACCCAACAATGCAAGTTTTGACAATAATAAGGCGTGGTTAACCTTATCAAACGCTTTTGAGAAATCTGTATACACCAAATCAACCTGTAACCTATCCTCCGAAGCTGAGACCAATACATTCTGGTAAAGAAGAAGGTTGATTGTTGTAGATCTTCCTTTTTCGACTTAATCACGCTAATTTAAAAAAAATATATGTTTGGCCCTATTTGCTTTATGTGCTATTTGACTATCATAGGTATCGTAAATTGCTGATTGCTAATAAGTGAAAAACTGGTCTGTGTCTCTGATGTTGGTCAAGGTGTATCTGTAAAATAAATATCGT
Organism: Tillus elongatus; assembly: GCA_964006375.1. Taxonomy (NCBI): domain Eukaryota; kingdom Metazoa; phylum Arthropoda; class Insecta; order Coleoptera; family Cleridae; genus Tillus; species Tillus elongatus. The sequence continues at coordinate 30,161,075 of OZ023266.1, read as the reverse complement.
TAAAACCATATCTTATTATACAGAGGCTCCCTTTTAGTGAATTTTCTTTAAAAAAATTCACTAATGAGGAGATCCCGACTTTTGAATTTTGAAAAAATTTCTTCAAATGACCGCGAACTAGGCCCCCTAGAACACATATCCGGGGTCAGTTTCAATTTTTATATGTTTATATATATATATATATATATATATATATATATATATATATATTTATATATATATATATATATATATATATATATATATATATATATATATATATATATATATATATATATATATATATATATATATATATATATATATATATATATATATATATATATATATATATGTATGTATCACACCGATAACTCAAAAAATAATAGGCCGATTTTGACTAAATTTGGTGGAAAAATTCCTTTTGCAAATGTCTTGGATAAGTTCGTTAGCCAGGAAAATCTGACCAGGTTTTCCCGGAAAATTTTGTGTTTTCTTTTGAAAAAAATTTATATCTCCGGAATTAACAAAGTAAGGGCAACCAAATTTAGTACGCTAGTTAATATCCTTATAGGTAAGCTACCTACCAAAATTTAGCTATGTAGGTCAAAAGACAAAAAAGTTATAGGCATTTAAAGAAAAATAAATTGGGGTTTTCCTCAAAACATCAAAGTTGCGATTTAAAACGTCAAAATCGGCAACATTTTGGCAAAGAACTTGAATCTAATACGGGATATGGAAATCAAATGTCTCAAGAAGGATGTTTTACAAACTCTGAAGTCTTAGTTTCAACCGTCATTGTCCTTCATTTTACTAAAATGTTTCCAGAAAATTCATTTCAAATAGACCCTTTTTCTGATGCTTGGCAGTAGCCTTAGCTTTAGAGTTTATCGTTTAATGGTATATAATTTTTGTCGAATTTTCGTAAAAAATCAATAAAGCTCAATATATCCGTTATTATAAAAGATATGAAGAAAATTTGTATATATTAATTATAGGGTATCTTGAGCTACATCTTAAAAAAATATTTCTACAATCACAGGATGGCCCATAAGTCGTTGGTGATACAAATTTTCTTCTTTTTTTTTTTAATCAAACACGCCTTATGTTATTGCATTTTTGAATATTTCAGCGATGCATGTTTGTAAGAAAAGAAATTCGGGACGCAGCAAGTGCGTTATGGTAGCGAATTTTCATTAAATGCTTCAAATTTGAATAGCTCAATTTGCTATTAACCTATAAGGTTGACCAAGAAACGAGTTTTTCCGGGAACACTTTAAGTTTACTTTTGGAAATTTTTGTACATTTTCACACAATAAAGTTATTTTTATGAAACATGGCACATTGTTTTTACTATATAGGTTATACTGGTAACCAAAATTGATGCCTGCTTTCTTAAAAAGGAAACACACATATTTGCAATTAAAAACATTTTTATGAAAATTCACTACCATAACGCACTTGCTGCGTCCAGAGTTTTTTATCATTGTCAATATTATGATTGGTTACAGAAAAGAAAATGATTTAACATACGAAGACCTTGCTCTGTTGTGTGATTTGTTTTATTTACCCTTTGAACATGGTGGCCAAGGCTTGCAATTTTTACAGGAATTTAATTGGTTGAAATCAAATGCACATGTAGTTATAGCAGCGAATCAAAATAATGATAGATCTAAGCCTGAGGTAAGTGTAATATGAAGAATTATCATTCTCTTTTACAAATTTAGGAACCAGCTAGATAATGTATGTTACATCTATTGTAAACTGTTTCTTTGCCTTTGCTTTGGGTTAGATTTAACGAAAATTAAATTTGTTATTCTTAATATCAGTGGCGGCTCGTGATATATTGGAGGGCACAGCTCTAAAAGACAAGTTCTGGGAAATCCGTACGGAGCTGATACATTTTATTTCAAAATTATTAGCTATGTAATAATAGGTAAACTATGTTTTGCCCAAAACATTAAAATCCACTAAATAATGCAGATGAGGTGCACTAATTTCCATGTTTCGAGGCTTCGCTGCAAATGTAGGTCGTCTATGTGTTGCTGAGTCCATGGAGAAGGCTGTAACATATTGTTTAAAATACAAACGAAACAACAGTTTATTCATTTAGGGACACCCACATAATCACGTAAACTTGTCATACACATTTATATTAAAATCTATTAAATTGCCTCACTTTTCCTGCAGTCCATTTTTAAATACCCAGTGCTGGAGTAGGCGTGCCAATTTTTTTTTTTTTTAATATTTCAACAACACACCAAGAGTGCTCACAGCCTAAATACTATCGTACCATGGGTGTCAACCAGGAGGGAAGAGGCAACTTGTTAATTCTGGACTTGAAGGTTTAAAGTTTCGAAGGAGAAGGAAAAACGTGCCGGCAAGGAATTCCACAACTTGGAAGTCCTTGGGACCAAGTAGCGGGCATAACAAGATGTTCTATGTCTGGTGACCTGGACAGTAAAAGGGTGCATTCGCTCTTTTCCCCTGGTAGACCTGTGGGGGGCAGCAGGTGGAGGAACTATGGAAGAAAGGTCACCAACGACACGTCAGTGGGCAAGGGATGGCAGCCTTTGTGTGAGGGTAGGGTCACCAATAAGACGTACAGCTCTCTTCTGAATGGAGTTCAGGATAGCGTGTGCAGAAGCGGCAGCGGCACCCCAGATGTGGGAGCAGTATTCGAGGTTTGGCCTTATTTGTGAAGTATATAAGGTATAGAGAGTAGCTGGTGAAAAGTATTTGTGAGCCCGGAAGAGGAAATCTAATTTCTTAGCAGCCGCTTCTGTAATTGATGTGACATGTTGGTGCCAATTGAGATTTCGATCCACAGAAATGCCAACAAGTGAAAAGGACTCATTACTTTGAATAACTTGGTTGTTCATTGTGATGGGTCCAGGGCTGGTGTATCTCTTATGAGATAGAAAGCAAGACTGAGATTTGGTGGAGTTGAATTGTACAAGATTTCTACTTCCCCAGTCTAATATTTTTTGGAGATAGACCCTCCATGAGTCTAAAAATTCTAAAATAAAGGAGACTGATGAATTCATTTTTAAGTGGATCATATGCCACACTTTATTAAAGTGAAATGGACAGATACGACACAACACAACACACAAAAGATTAGCGACGATCGAACTGTTATAGAAGTCCACATATAAGATGTGCGCTGGTGCCAGATAAAAGTAGTAGGATATGCATCAACGGCCACTGGTTTATCACACATACTACCCTATAGTTCTCACTGCAGTAACAAACTTATTTTACACGTGTCCCGGTAGTGCAGGTAAGTATTTATTTATTCATACACCATCCAACAGCCTAAAAGCCAAATTAAGGATTGGCCTATTAACAAAACATAATAACAAACAATAATCAAACAAACTACACAAGAGAGAGATATTCACAAATTACATCGCTTTGAAAAACATTCTTATCTCTGATATATTACATGAGAAGATATCTAGGCGGTCTTGTAGTACAGAGTAATCATTGCACATCTGGTATATTGGAGACGATAGCAGCAATCGTGTACAAGCAGTCGGAAGATAGAATGTGCCTGGAAAACATGCTGCAACACGCGGCACATTGAAATTAAGTTGCGAAAGCAGATTAGGGCTACTTCACTTTGTTGAGCGAGGAGCTTCGGAAATAAATATTGGTAGCGCGGACCCCTAAAACATTTAAGACTCTCATTCTAACTTTGTCAAATTATCATTTTAACGAACTTAAGGGAATTTTAGTGTGGGGCACGTTGCTCTTGTGCCCCTTGGTACCAGCCGCCACTGCTTAATATCATATTTTTGGTTTATAAATTTCTTTATAATTGTTGATTTTATTGAGTTAGTTGTGTAGCTGTCTATATTTTGTTGCCAAAGTATGTAAACTGGATGAAGTCCTGTAAATAAACAAACAAATGATTGAAATTACAACAAAGTAACCATCTGATTCAATCAATTCTTTTTATGTTTTTGTTTTAGGTTCAGGAATGGTTTAGTAGAGCAGAAAAAATGAATGAAATGACACAAGCTGTTAACAGACTCTTCAAACATTTGTCATATTGCAATAACAGAGAATTATTATATGAACTCTATTCATACCTGTGGGATATTCGTGGTGTCATATGTCTCCTCAATTCCTACGCTAAGTGGCTTGGTGAGTGGGCATGCGTAAGTCTTGCAAAAAGAAGGAAATATGAAAAATAGAAGGTATTTCCTTTTATTTTTGGCTATTTTCCAATTTTAATTTTGTCTGAAGTAGACATGATGAGTAATATAGTTTTAATACAACGGTTAAAATTGATTAAATGTTGTGTAGTAATTTACTTGATAACACCGATACAATAAATATATGTGCTAAGGTAGTCCTCAGGTTCCTGTCTTCTTTTTAGCCCTTGCGGCTTGCCATATTGGTTTGCGGTTCTTCTAAAGGGTTCAAATTTAACAAATTAAAATTTAGAGTTGGGGCATGCTGAATTAACTACCAAATTGAAATTCTAATTTTTGCATAAACAAGAGAAATTGTATTAACTTTAAAATAGAGGTGTGCGAAGCTTCTAGATTTTGAAACGAACCCAAACTGGAACCAAATCTTCGGTTCGAAACATTGTATGTGCTGGGCGATGTTAAAGTAGTTTGAAGTTTGGAATATGTAATTCTCCAAAAATACTTCAAAATTAAACACTACAGGCATTCAAAGCTTCCAAAAGTAGCAAAGTTGTAACCCATATCAATTCTGTAGTAGCGCTTCAAACTCTGCATCAGCGCTTCAAACTCTGTATCAGCGCTTCAAACTGTATCAGCGCTTCAAACTCTGTATCAGCGCTTCAAACTCTGTATCAGCGCTTCAAACGCTGCATCAGCGCTTCAAACTCTGTATCAGTGCTTCAAACTCTATATTAGCCCCATTGAGTCTGTAGCGTAATTTGAGGAGGTTTCACTAATACATATTTTTGCCGGTTGGTGGAACACATTGAAACCTGACAGTGCCATTTAACAACTACAGATTAATTTTTAATGAATTTTAATTAAGAAAATTGACTAATAGAGTGGTAACGATGGTGAGACTTTCGGAAAAGTTTTTGAAATGAGCACGATTTAGGGCCCCTGGAACCCATATCCAAGGTCCGATTGTATTTTTATATGTTTATATATATCCGAGCGATAACTCAAGAAATACTGATTTGAACGAAACTTGACAAGCTTTCCTTTCATTACAGTCGCGGACGAGTTCGTTAATCAGCTATAACGGACATATTTTTTCCCCAAAACATAAATTTTTTTTTTGAATACGATATATTTTTGAAAGTATTAAAGTAACTGGAATGAGAATGTAGTGCAACAACTTAAGTGGTTAAAGTATGATGCCAGACAAAGACAGAGTAGTCACCTGCCATGTATAGATTGATACATATACCACGGGCATACATTATAATGCAACGATAATGTTCATACCCGAACTGTGGCGATCCCACCCTAATGACTGCTTTCGGGTATATTCAGAAGCGTGTATTTGTAGGGGAAAATCAGGAAGTTTTATATCAGCTACTTGAAGTAAAAACCAGATGGGATAGTGTGTTTTCTTTATTTATTATGATTTGACAATTATTTTGATGTTAAGTAAATTATTTTAAAATTGGAAACTAAAGAAAAAGAACATGTTTTGTTTACTTATTATGCTTTGACAGTTCTGTTTTGAAGTTAAGTAGTAAATGATTGTCATTGAAATAGATATAACAACTTGTACCTACATATATTATGCTTTTAAAATTGGAAACTAAAGAATATTAATGAAATTTTGTTTATTTATCATGGTTGACAGTTCTGTTTTGAGGTTAAATAGTAAATGATTGTATGGAAATCAAAGAATAAGAATATTAACGTTAATATTCCTTAATTAATTGTTCAAGTAGGTAAGTTATTTAAATAGTGAATTAACTTTTTGGGTATGATTTAAGTTTCCTTGTGATAAGCCTTTGTCACTTTAATGAAATTTGTAATACAAGTTTCTTTTAAAGAGACTTACTGTACCTAGATTCAGCAAATTTTAATTTTCTAGCTTCACAGAAAATTGAGTTTTGGGCGTTCAAAGTTTTTTTCTTAAAAGGAGCCAGAACACAAGATTTGAATATTTTTTATGATAATAGAAAGAGACGAATTCTTCAAATGAGCTAGTATTAGGACCTCTAAACCCGATCTTTGAGGTCAGTTTAAATTTAGAGTAATACGTTTAGTAATATCCTGTTCGTAAACGAAAACGTAGTTGAGAATATTCAAGTCAGAAAAACTAAGTGTGTTTGTGGCCCAGCTGCGTCTTATTTTTAACCTTCAGCAACGGAATGATTTTTCTTTTTATTTTACAAATGAATAGGCCCCTTATATTTAATAGGTTGTGGAAAACTCCATTTGCCTCGCTTATTATTTTACCAGGAGCTAAAATGGCTCTTTCTTTTTAATATGCCAGCAGTTAAATCCTCTTTGCTACCAGCTGGTTAATATTCAGTTTTAAAAATTTGCAACAGAAGGCAGTCAGTGTTTTACCAAGTAGCGAATTTTCATAATACTTTGTGACGATAGTTTGCTTGCTCATTTCCAATGAAAAAATATAGTAGCCATTGAACATTTTCAAACAGTTGGTAAGATTATTAAAATGTAAGCCAGCTTAAAAAGGCGAGCATTACACATACCAGCTCAAAGGAAAGAACATTAAAACTGGAGGACTTCACCTTTTGCATTTATGTTTGTTAAGGTTGTGGATTTTCCTTTAACACTATATGCTGCTTTGCAAATGTGCAGTATGCGTACAATAAAAAAATGCTGCGTAGCTAAGTTTGTTTCATTTTAATTTTTCTGTTGTAGTTTATTATAGTTGGAAATTATAAATATTATATGTTAAACAACCCTACCCAAATCCCTTTCTAAGTGTTGATTTTCAGCATGGTTTTGGCAGAGAACCTCATCATTGCAGCTGTATCCTGGATCCTTCTTGCACTAGAGCGTAATTAGATGTTTGTTCGGTTTGTAAAGTAGCACATAGTGGTAACTATTGGTATTTTAGAAAAGAGTTTGCGTTGAAGGAAAATAGCCAACTTGTGTAATTTAATTTTTCTTCTAGTAATAAAAAGCAATGTGACTAGATTTCCTGAATATTACTTTTCCTTTTTTTTTCACAACTATTTTTTTTTATTTAAAAAATTGGTACCTCAACTTTGATTGTCATTGGTACCTACAATATTTAATAATACAATAAAATGTCTAACAAATATTTGGTAAACCGTATTTCTAATTAACAGTAACTAGAAAGGAATTAATAAATATCACAAATAAATTAAAGCTTACTATAAAAAAACCCAATGACACACTCTATGTGGATTTCTTTAACCTTTTTCGGCGAATACTGTTTCACATCAAAAACAGACTCTCTATTTCTCAGCATGGTTTCATTCCAGGGAGATCGACTGTAACGAATTTAGTTGACGTTACACAGTTCATTGCGTCCGCTCTTGACCGCTCTTCACAGGTTGATGTGTATACTGATCTATCTAAGACCTTCGATTGTCTAAATCGCTCTGTTCTGATTGACAGGATTAGGGCTATCGGATTCTCTGAGGGCTTGCTTGGCTTATTCAGATCTTACCTGGATGGAAGGAGGCAATTTGTTGAGGTTGGGGGCTTCAAATCTTACACCTATCACGTAACTTCGGGAGTGCCGCATGGTTCCATACTCGGTCCATTACTGTTTAATATATTTATTGACCCAGTTAAACATGTTTTACATGTTTCTTTTTTAATGTATGCAGATGATATGTAGATTTTCGCAAATATTTCGAGTGTTGATGACTGTTTGCAGCTCCAGAACTGTCTTCAGATCCTTGATGAATGGTGTTGTCGAAGTGGTCTTTCTATGAATGTTTCCAAGTGTTGTGTGATGTCCTTTACTCGAAATAAGCACACAGTTACTTTCGGGTACAATATAAGAGGGCTTCCACTTGATCGCCCTGGGACAGTTAAGGACCTTGGAATTGTTTTTGATGGTATTCTATCTTTTAAACCACACTATGAGCAGACTGTCAGTTCCGCTTACAAAACTTGGGTTTCTGATAAGAAACAGCAAAAATTTCTCACAGACTGCTTGAATATGGCTCAGTTATGTGGGCTCCTACTTATGAGATACATGTGGCAAGCTTAGAATCAGTGCAAAGGAAATTTCTAAAATTTCTTAGCTTTCGTGAGGATGGTCGATATCCGTCTATTGGTTCTCCTCAGGAAAGTTTACTTCTTCGCTTTAGTCTGCAGAGTCTGTCGATGCGCAGGCAGTGCAGTTTCATTATATTTTGATACAAACTGGTTAATTCTGTGTTCGACTGCCCTAGTCTGCTTCAGCAACTTAATTTCAATGTGCCTCGTATTGCAGCACGTTTTCCGGGCACATTCTATCTTCCGACTGCTCGTACGTGATTGCTGCGATCGTCTCCAATTTACCAGATGTGCAATGATTACTCTGTACTGCAAGACCGCCTAGATATCTTCTCATGTAATATATCAGAGATATAAATGTTTTTCAAAGCGATCTAATTTGTGACTCTTTTGTATAGTTTGTTTGATTATTGTTTGTTATTATGTTTTGTGTATTGGCCCATCATTAATTTGGCTTTTAAGCTGTTGGATGGTGTATGAATAAATAAATAAATAAATAAAAGATAAACATTACATATCATCTGCTGTTATTATAACGTACATGTCACTGGCATACAGACAGAAACCTGCAACACCATCATGCTTATTCAAAATCTTCTATACCATCAATATTGATCACCATAGGGTGGTTTCTAAAACCAGTACATGCAAACAAAGTTATTTCACCTCCTCTTGACATGGGAACAACTAAAAAATTTACTAAAAGCTATTAGTTGAGACCAACCAAATTTTATACCCTCGCTGGCAAACCAGGTCTCACAAACACCAAAAATAGTTCTATATCTGTCCTTTTATATTTAGTCTGTCTAGTGTTCAGTTGTAGCATTGGCTGGCGTCCTACTTGGCAGACAGGCAACAGAAAGTAATTATTCAGACCAATGACGGAACTTGGACCTCTGACCTGAGGGATGTTGAAAGGGGTGTACCACAGGGCAGCATTTTAGGTCCACTGATTTTGGTTTTATTTATTGACAGTATTAAATATACGGGGATGAATAAAGCTGCAAAATTATCCTTGATCGCTGATGATGTATCTGTAGTCATAACAGATGATGACGAGAGAGGTCTAAGACAAAAGGGCTCTGATTGCTTTAATGAAGTGTATCGGTTCAGTGTTGAAAACCATCTCTTATAGACCACTTCTGCGTCCCATCCAGATCCAGGCAGGCGCTGTAACTATGGTTCGATCTTGCTCGGCGAGGTTCTTGGGGTTGACAATTAACTCCCAGTTGACATGGGGGGAACATGTTGACATTCTACTTAAGAAAATGAATACAAGTTGTTTTGTTTTATGGAAACTCAGATACCATCTAAACAGACATATTTTATTGTCATACTACCATTCACAGGTTGCCTCCATGCTTTCGTATGGGGTAGTTTCATGGGGCAGTAACAAAAGAATGAGTGAAATTCTAATTACACAGAAAAGAATCATTCGAACTATCATGTTTAAAAGGAATGGTCAATCGTGTAGGGATTTGTTTAAGAATTTGGGACTGTTCACGACAGTTTCTATTTACATCCTCCATTGTGCTATATTTGTCAAGGATAATCTCAGTCAGTATACAACGACAGCTGATGTTTTTTTTTGTTCCCTCAGGGCTCGTCCACGGCCTTGCCGCCCCGATAGCACTGCAACCTTTGGTTGATTGTGCATACCCTTAGTCTTACTCCACCCATTCCAAAATCACTGTGCCTTGAACTAGTCTGCACAGCGATTGGTAGGGTGAAGTTTTATATTGCTCCGTCTCCGGTCTAGACTGACCGTAGATCAGTTGTCTTTTGCGGTCCAGAGCTTTACACTCGCACAAGATGTGCTGGGCGGATTCCTCCCCCTCGCCGCAGAGTCTGCATGTGAGGTCCCGTTCGAACCGCCCCATTTTATGCAGGTGTTTCTTGACGGCCATGTGTCCCGTCAAGAGACCTGTGGTGTTTCTGAGCTGTCCTCTGATAAGATTTAGCAGCTCCACAGCTCTCTTTGAACTGGGTCCGTCAATTATTGACTTCCCATGTCTGAGCCCTGGACAGTCCGCCCAGTACACCTTGTGTTGGTTTCTGACCCAGGACTTAATGGCTCCCCTGGCAGTGCTCTTTGACACGCCCAGAGCCGGTTCTGGTCCCATAAATGGTTTTGCTGACCCTCTCTTCGTGAGACTGTCAGCTTCTTTATTGCCTACAGCTGATGTTACCCAAGGCCATAACTTAAGATCAATGTCATTTATTCGCTTGCCTCCACACACCCGGACCCATACAGCAAATAGCTGTTACGTACTTACAATTAGGATATTTAATCATATCCCACATACCGTTAGAGATACCTCCACAATCCTAGTATTTAAGAAAAAAACTAAAGGCATTATTGCTCAATTACAGTTTTTATTCACTCCAGGAATTTTTTTCTGCACTGGCCATGAAAATTCTTGGATTTAGCTGAGGGAATCAGCATGTCTTTGTGTGATTCTGTATTTAGATAGATAGATAGATAATATATTGGCCATGTTACATAATTAGGTTATGTTTACAGCAAGTCAGTGTACAAGTTAAAAATAGTCATGTCAATACAAAATCAAAACGCCTAAAATTAATCTATCCTAACAACAAAACAAAATTAACCAGCAGTCAAAGCACAGTAACAAAATTTGAAAAAACACAAAAACAAAGACAAAAAAAGAAAAACACATCAGTCCAGATCAGAACACTGGCATAGCCACATTAGTATATTCGTCGATGGAGTAAAAACAATGCTGCAGAATAAATGACTTTATCATATACTTGAAGGTTTCCAAGTTAATGGCCCTAATCTTCCCTGGTAAACGATTATATAGATCCACTAGAACCGATAATAGACTGGCATTTCGTGTGTTATATGTGTGAATATCACTCCGCAAAAAATAATTCCCTGCTGTCTCATGTACCCTCAGAAGGGTGGCATAGATATACATCGAAGGAAGAGGCATTATCCCATGCTTCACAAATAGAGGCTGACAATGCTCCCTGGGACCAACAGCCGGATAGCCTGCTTCTGAAGTCTAAAAATGGCTATGGAGTGGGTAGAGTTACCCCATAAAATAACACCGTAACTTAATCTAGAGTTAAACAATGAGAAATATGCCGCCCTCAACATATACGGGCTCACTAGAGGCTTCAATCTACGTAACAGATATAAAGTAGTAGAAAGTTTTTTCCCCAATTGCTCAACGTGAGGCACCCAATTCAGGTCACCATCCAAAGTCAGACCCAACAATCCCACCCGTTCATCACCTGCTATGTTACGATTTGAAGAAACAATAAGCTGCTGTGTCTTATCAGAGTTGAGTTTAAGCCTGTTACTAGTGAACCACAGCTCAGTCGAACAAGTCGCCTCTCCAATTGAGTCAGTCATATCGATAGTGTTTTTGTGCGAACTAATAAAAGTGGTGTCGTCGGCATAGCAAATAGTCTTAAATGGCATCATGTAGTAATACAGATCATTAATGTAAATAATAAATAAAAGTGGTGACAAAACCGAACCCTGGGGTACACCATGCCCAACCAACCTAAATTCCGTGCTTCCCCCATTCGCCATCGGAACAGCCTGCCGCCTGTGACTAAGACATGACTCAAAAAACCTAATAGCACCCCCCGAAACTCCAACTTCCTCAGCAGTATTGAGTGAGACACGCAGTCAAAAGCCTTCGAGAGATCGCACAACAGCACAGCTGAATGCTCTCATCTCTCAAGGCCATCTACCAAGTCCTCAACCACCCTCAGCGCAGCGTGGGTTGCAGAATGACTGCAACAAGAACCAAACTGGTTAGGATTGAGTAGGGAATTTGTCTCAAAGTAATCAGCAAGCCTGTCCTTGATAATGATCTCCATCACCTTAGCAAACATGGGCACAATTGCCAAAGAACTGTAATTATCCAGCTCATTAAGGTCTCCCTTCTTATGTAGGGAAATTGACTTTGAATATTTAAAAACCTCTGGAAACATACCCCTCTCAAAAGAAGCATTCAACAATAATGTTAATGGCTATAATCCGTTGAGCACTTTATCAACTTGCTATTAGCATCATATACATCCGTGCAGCTTGAATCACTCAATCTTAATATCGCCTCAAGTACTTGCCCCTCAGAAACCAGCCCCAGCTGGTTAAAGTGTACTGTGTAGTTTTATGTATGTTTTAGTTGATATTGCTCACGATTGTCTTAGTGTTAAGATTGATTAGGCATAGGTTGGTACATTCACCTTTGTCTGGTTTTTTATCTTTTACTACCAATACTGACGAAACTTATGTAGCTGTGTCTGCCTTGTAGAGTTTATGAATGAATAACTAAATAAACAAATAAATTTCTGTCGACGTCCATTACTGAGAAAAAATTAGCATTTGTGGTTATCCCCCCTCCATTAAAACATTGCACAACTTTACCTGTGTTGTTTGTATGTTAGGTTGTAATGTATACATGTTGTATGAAACAAAGTTGAGGTTTTTTTCATCTAGAAATCCAAAAAAACAGGTAAGACCTATTTCGACAAAAATGTTAAAGAGAAGCATCAAGGGTTGACAAACACAGATGTTAAATCACTAGTGACTAAATAAAAGTAGCTTTGAAATTATAATTTAGGTCACCGCCATTTGTAATATATAACTCATTAAAAATACTTGGGAAATCTGAGTCGTTGCTAATTTTATTAAATAGTATTTATTTATGTAGCGAAGTCAACATAATATTAATGTTGTATTGTTTACTGTTCTAAAGCTGGCGGCCAGTTTCCTGCATCTATGCCTTCGTACACCCAGGGGACCTATACATGTATGCATCATACCAGGACGTAGGATCTTGCAAATGCTTTGGCGTAAAATATTCATTAGAGCACTTTGGCGTAATTGTTTATTTTGCTGTTTGCGTAATATTTGTCTTTAGTTATCAGACCAGTGAATGTAAGAAGCTGCTTTTTCATTATGCTTTGTTTTCACAAACAAAACAAATATTTTAGTAGAATGGTAAAGAATTATTGTATAATGTCAAAATTATGATTCTGATTACATTCACTTCATCTGTTATATACATGGTGATTCAAGTTTAAATTGTCAGAATTCAGGCAGAAATTATGACAAATTAAATAAAACAAAACATTGTTATATACATTTTATTTCTATACGTCACACCGTCTGGGATTATCATAATTAAACGTTGAATGTAGCGGCTTCTCCTCCAGACACCAAAATTTACTTCAGATTTCTCTTACTCCCGACGCATTTCGACACTCCAAGAGGTCATCTGCAGGGGATAAATTTGAACAATTCTCAAAAAATTGAACTCGAAACTATACATGAAGGTTTTAACAGATGGATGAAGTTGTGACCTGTTAAAACCTTCATGTATAGTTTCGAGTTCAATTTTTTGAGAATTGTTCAAATTTATCCCCTGAAGATGACCTCTTGGAGTGTCGAAACGCGTCGGAAGTAAGAGAAATCTGAAGTAAATTTTGGTGCCTGGAGGAGAAGCCGCTACATTCAACGTTTAATTATACATTTTAGTTCACATTAGATTTTCAGTCTTTGTTCATTCATTGTTTGGTTTCTTTGGCTGCAGTCTAGTCTAAACCATTCACACCACGTTCACCTTTGAAAAAATAGAATTTTCACAGTTAATCAGAAATAATAATGGCTGGTGTTTTTTTACAAACGCATTATTGATTCACCTTGTATGTGTTTAATAGTTTTTTATAGATAGTGGACTCATATATGGGTGAGTATGCATCTAAGCGTAACTTGAGTTTTGATCATTCTGGCAGACTTTTTGCGTAATGAGCACTTGGCGATTGCGAATGCGTTTTTTGATATAACCACCCATGTTAATTGTTTGCATTTTTTACGTAGGGTTTTCCAAAGGTTGGAAAGAGACTTTCATGAGTGGCGATCAGGAACCTTGGGTCTTCAGAGGAGGATTGACTGCTGATTTACAGGTACTGGGAAAAGTTACAATTTTATATAATAAAGCTTTTTACCTTAGAAACATTTAGTTCACGTTCTTGTATAGTTTGCAAATACTTTATTTTGTCAGCGGGTAGATTTGAACTAGCGAAACCAGTGTGCGCTGACAGAATCCATACTGCCTGTCGTGGATTAGACTGTGTTTTCAAGAAATTTTAGTAGTACGGTGTTTATATACTTTTCCATCATTTTAGAGACTACTGAAAGGAGAGAAATAGGCCTGTAGTTGCTAGGAAGCGCTTTGGATCCTTTCTTGGGGACGGGTTGTACTCAAGCAGTTTTGCAGTTACTAGGGAATATGATGTCTAAAACAGACGAGTCAGGACAGGAGCAAATTCTGGTGTGCATTTCTTGAGAACAATTGCTGGGATCTCGTCAAGGCCAGATGCTTTCCTGGTATTAAGAGAAGAGAGCATCTTTCGTACCTTTCTAGTTTTGAAAATGATATCCGCCATTTTATGTGCGACATTGGGGACTGTTGGTGGTTGAACATTTGGAGGTGGGTTGAGAGTAGAATTGCCGGCGAACAACGAGGCAAAAAGATCAGCCTTGCCCAGGGCGGTTGAAACAACTTCATCCCCTGAAACAAGAAGTGGGAACGTGCTCTTGCAGAAATTATCCCCAATAGATTTAGCAAGAGTCCAAAAGGGTTTGCTGCCGCTGGAGCTTAAGAGGACTTTATTTTTGATGTGGTTATTAAACGAGTTTTTTGCCTCAGAAAGAATGAGGACATAGCGGTTTCTTGCGTCGTTAAATGCTTGACGGCTTTAAATGCTTGACGGCTTTCTTGACTGGGATTGTGTAGAGGCGTTTTGTGAGCTTTGACCTTTTGAAGTCTGGCCTTGTCACAGGATTTAGAGAACCAGGGCTTTTGAGTGACTGCAGAGGTTTTCTGTGTATGTGGAATAAATAATTCCATGCCAGCTTGGATAATTTCGGTGACGTTTTTTGAGATATCAGAGGGGCCAGGATGAGAGAAGCAGACAGACGCCCATGGAAATGAGGAAAAGTAATCTCGCATTTCGTCCCAGTTCGCGGAGTTGTGGTGCCAAACGATACGTGGGTGTGATGACTGTGTGACCTCGGGGAGCATTGCGCAGGAAACAGTGACCATGCCATGGTCTGAGCGACCAAGGGGGGCGGTGACTGATATCTTATAGCAGTCAGGATTTGTAGTAAGAATGAGATCCAAGGGATTTGAGCTTTGTGCTGGGATGCGAGGTTGCTGAACCATATTGGCTAAAGAATTGCTGACTGCAAAGGCATCCGCTGCTCTTCCTTGTGGATCGGTTTTTGAAGATCCTAGCCATTTGGGTTCTCTAAGTGCATTTATCAGTGCTCATCACAGATTCAAATCTTCAATTAGTGAATTTTGTGATGTTAAATGGTTCTGTCAGGTCTCATCACCTACCAACTGTCAAAATATGCATGAGCGAAACCACTTGAAATTATGCTACCGTCTCAATGGAACCAATACCGGGTTTAAAGCGCCACTACTGAGTTAACGGGGCCGATACCGAGTTACAACTTCGCCACCTTTGGCAGCATTGAATGCCTGTAAAGTTCTACTTCGAAGTAGTTTTGAGCAACGAACTTCGAACTATATCAGAGATTTGCATATTTCGAACTTCGAACTACTTTAACATTGCCCACTGCGAACATTTTTCGAACCGAGGGTTCGGTTCGAAATTTCTTAGGTTCACACACGTCTAATTTTATTGTATGATTGTGTTTTTTGTCACCTGTTATATTTGAGTATTGTTGTAGTTGGACTTATAGTCGTTAAATATAAATAAATAAATAAATATTTGATTTTTTGGTAATATATGATTTTCTATTTTTAGCGTCTGATACCAGTAGATTCTGGTAACGATCTCTTCATATACAAGGTGCCTGATGTTCCAACGTCTCGTGTTTTCATTATTCGGCCATACCTGCCAACTGATGAACGTCATGTGTACAAGGTGTGCACACAGACATGTAAGGATGGACTAGAAGACCCTCATTTCTACCCCGAGAACCTAAAAGATCTGCAAGCTGATAGAATAGTGGGTCCTTACGTCACAATACATCCAGAGTTCTGTTTTGTTGTGGAGGATGACGAGGAGATAATTGGGTATGCTTGTGCCTCCCCTGATTACAAGAAGTTCAGGATAAAGCAGGAACTGTCATGGATACCAGAAATGTGTTCAAAGTACCCCCTCGAATGTAGCACTAAGGATGTATCAAAATTCGGACAGGTGAGTGCAGAATGTATCTTGAATTTTGTTTTGTTTTGAAGACTTAATTATGCCTGGTTCTGCAGTAGATGTTGCTAATGATGTCACCTGGGACTTCTAAAAAATACTTAGCAAAATTTTCTGAAAAAAAATGCTGATGAGGACTTTGACTCATTTGGATTTGCCTCATAATTGAGGAGTGAGTTTTCAAAACCCCGTTTTTAACCAAAATGAACTTCTGAGATAGAACCTCGGTGGTTCAGGGGTAAGAACGTGTGCCTTTGAACCGAAGGGTACTGGGTTCGATCCCAGGGTAATCCTTTCACTTTTTCAGTACAAACTGTAAAATTAACATCAACCGAGGTTCTGGCATTGTATTTGAGAAAGTTGAATGCCTGCATGTTCCGCCCTTCGGAGGGGGCGTAAAGCCGTCGGTCCCGTGTCCATGCGATGTTGGGCACGTTAAAGATCCCTACCCTCCTTACAGAAAGGCAGGGGTTCGGCAAAATTTCCAGGATAGTGAGGTGAAACTGCTCCCTGGCGTCGGTGATTGGCCATAGTCGCGGAAATAGGCCGACGTTAATAAGAAAGAAAAAAAAAACTTACTCACTTTGTGGCATGACACCTGTGATGCTGTTGAAATACCACGTCCCATGCAAAATAATTTTTTAAAATTTTTCTGAAATTGTTTTTAACCAAAAGAATATATGTATCATATATGTAAATTAAATAAGAACAGGTTGGGACAACACGTCTAGTACGTTATAAATGTTAGTTATGTTATATCCCTGAACTTTTTGCCTCGTCGTTCGCCGGCAATTCTACTCTCAACCCACCTCCAAATGTTCAACCACCAACAGTCCCCAATGTCGCACATAAAATGGCGGATATCATTTTTAAAACTAAAAAGGTACGAAAGATGCTCTCTTCTCTTAATACCAGGAAAGCCTCTGGCCTTGACGAGATCCCAGCAATTATTCACAAGAAATGCGCACCAGAACTTGCTCCTGTCCTGACTCGTCTGTTTCAGACATCTTACAATAGAGGCATATTCCCTAGTAACGGGAAAACTGCTCGAGTACAACCCGTCCCCAAGAAAGGATCCAAAGCGCTTCCTAGCAACTACAGGCCTATTTATCCCCTTTCAGTCGTCTCTAAAGTGATGGAAAAGTATATAAACACCAAACTACTAAAATTTCTTGAAAAACACAGTCTAATCCACGACGGGCAGTATGGATTCCGTCAGCGCAGATCAACTGCCGACCTCCTTTCCTTTGTCACCCATTCTTGGAACAAGTCTATGGAACTACACGGTGAATCCCAGATTGTCGCTCTAGACATATCCAAAGCATTTGACCAGGTCTGGCACGCAGCGCTGCTTAATAAACTTCTGGCCTATGGCCTATCACCAAAACTCTGTACCTGGACAGCAAATTTCCTCTCCAACCAGAACATTTCTGTTGTTGTGGATCGCCATACCTCTAAACCGTATCCAATTAATGCAGGAGTCTCTCAAGGTTCAGCTTTAGCCCCTACTTTGTTTATTCTCCACATCAATGACCTCCTCTCTAGCACATCCAACCCAGTTTAGTTACGCGGACGACAGCACCCTCCACTCAAATATACAATATTCTAAGTCTGTCTCTTTAGCCCAATAAGATGAGGATCACTGATTCATGGAGGGTTCGGTCTTTGTGGATTTCCAAAAAATATTAGACTGGGGAAGTAGAAATCTTGTACAATTCAACTCCACCAAATCTCAGTCTTGCTTTCTATGTCATAAGAGGTACACCAGCCCTAGACCCATCACAATGAACAACCAAGTTATTCAAAGTAATGAGTCCTTTTCTCTTGTTGGCATTTCTGTGGATCGAAATCTTAATTGGCACCAACGTGTCACATCAATTGCAGAAGCGGCTGTTAAGAAATTAGGTTTCCTCTTCCGGGCTCGCAAATACTTTTCAGCAGCTAATCTCTAAACCTTATATACTTGACAAATATGGCCAAACCTCAAATGCTGCTCCCACATCTGGGGTGCCGCTGCCACCCCTTGCCCACCGACATGCCATTGGTGACCTCTCTCTCTTTTATAGATATATGCACAGGCACTGCTCAGAGGAGCTTTCTTCCATAGTTCCTCCACCTGCTGCCCCCAACAGATCTACCAGCGGAACAGAGCGAATGCACCCTTTTACTGTCTAGGTCACCAGACATAGAACATCTTGTTATGCCCGCTCTTTTGTCGCTAGGACTTCCAAGTTATGGAACTCCTTTCCGGCACATGTTTTTCCTTCTCCTCCGAACCTCCAAACCTTCAGGTCCAGAATTAACCAGTTGCCTCTTTCCTCCTTGTCGACACCCACGGTACGATAGTATTTAGGCTGTGAGCCCTCGTGGTGTGTTGTTGAAATAAAAAAATAAAAAACTCCCAAGTTCGTTAAAACCAGACTACACAGTATTTTGATTGGCGTATCTTAAGACATAGTTATAGTCTCATTGAAATTCTTTATTATTTTAATGTTTTCGATTTTTTTTGCTGTAAGGTGGTTCATACCATAATTGCTTGCATTGTAAGTGGCCGTTAAATATGTTTTTTTTGTTGCAGGAAGCCATATCTCATTTTCACAATTTCAAGGACGAAGTTTATGTTAGTAGCCCAACACATCCATCTAGTATGGTGTGCAGTATATTACCATCTGTATTAGACCAATCCGTTTCCAAACGACTTGTCACTTGTTTATTGGCAGCACTTAGAGCAAATGGTGAGTAATTGTATTGATAAATTTTGTTATTGTTTACCTGAACTGAAAAAAATAAATAAATTACAACTGCGATAAAATTTATGTTTGCTACAAATTTAATTTTGTACATTCCAGGTTCATTTGGTGTCCATGTTATAATGAATACATGTGATAGTTACACACATACATTTTATGGAAAACTGGGTTTCGTCGAAAATACACATGAAGCAATTAAAGGCAAGATAGTGATGGGTCGTACTTTTTAAATCGTTAATTGTATTATTTGATACTTGACTGACTAATTAGAACTGCTTGTTTTTTTTTAAACGTAAATCTATTATATGCATATAACATCTTATATTTTTTTTGTGATTTTATATAGTTTTTCTCTTCTAAGATATATCAGATTTTTTCAAGTATTGTATAAATTATGTATTGATATTATAGGTATATAAGCGTAAAATAAATATGTAAGTATATTAATAAATTTGAAATATATTGACATTGTTTTGTTATTATAAAGTTGAATCATTGCTTGCTTGAAGTCGTAGTAGTTTCTTGTGGATGTTCATTATCTGAAACAAGAAAAATTGGTAAGTAAACAACACGATAATACCTTTTCGCTTTTACAGATATTTTTGTTAATCATCAGTTGATATTATTATTAATAAGTTGACTGCCAGTCATTCCGATCAGAGTAGTGTGATTTCCCCCTTCATTGAATATAGTGTTGTTACAGTTCAATCCAGTATTAGCATTGCTTATAGGTTACATTTTCTGTCTCAGCGTAATTATAGAGAACATGTGGAAACTCAGTTTTCTGATTTTTTTAATGTGAATAACATGTTTTGCAAAAAGGTTACACAGTCAGTATAGGAGCGCATGCAGACAACACTGAAAGTGGTGGAAAGGTGGACGGTTGGTCAAGTGCTCGGGGTGAGTCCCGAGAAAGCAACCGTCAGACCGTGTACAAAGAGGAGGAAGTGAGAGAGCCACAGAACTCTCACTCTATACGGTAGGAACATTCCAGTGGCCAGGGAGGTAAAATATCTTGGGGTCGTATTGGACTCTAAGCTAACCTGGAATGGTCACGTTGAAAAAATACTGCGTAAGGCAGTCATGACCTTAGCCGTCACTAGGCAGCTATATGGAAAACGTGGGGACTAAGACCTAGTATGGCCCACTGGCTGTACACAAGGGTGGTCAGACCATCGTTAACATACGCGGCACCGGTCTGGTGGCCTAAGGTGACACAATCCAGTGCCAAACAAAAACTAGGCGAGATCCAAAGGATGGCTTGCCTAGGCATCACCGGGGCCATGTCTTCAACACTAACGGCCGCCATGGAGGTGTTGCTGGATGTGATCCCCCCTCCCCCACTCAGTTATTATGGGGGAGGCCAGGCTAGGACTATACATACTAGCCTGCAATGGTGGACTGAAGATCAACCCAGGCTTCAGGGGCCACTACGACATTCAGGAGATCGTGAAGCAGCCCATGCTTGAAATGAGATCAGACTTCGCGAGCCCGCGAATCAGCAGGGAAAACAACTTTACAGTAGAAATTCCCGACCGCGAGGCATGGCGGGAGGAGACGCCGGGCATACCACGGGACGCGTTCGTCTGGTTCTCGGACGGATCCGGCGGGGAGCGTGGGACGGGGCAGGAGTTTACTCGGAAGGACCGAGGGTAAGTCATAGTATTTCCTTCGGAGCCCATGCAACGGCCGAAATGTACGCCATCGTGCACTGTGTGCGGGAGAACAAGAGGAGGGGCTACACCAACAAGCGGATCCTCATAGCCACAGGCAGCCAGGCAGCCTTTAAGGCCCTAAGTAGCCCACGAGTAAATTCCAGGTTGGTGAGTGAGTGCCGAGACGAGACGAGTGACCTGGCTGGGCAGAATGAGGTCACCCTCATCTGGGTGCCTGGTCACTCGCGGGTCAAAGGCAATGAAGAAGCTGACAGTCGCGTGAAGAGAGGGTCAGCAGAACCATTTATGGGACCAGAACCAGCTCTGGGCGTGACAAAGAGCACTGCCAGGGGAGCCATTAAGTCCTGGGCCAGAAACCAACACGAGGTGTACTGGGCAGCCTGTGCGGGGCTCAGACATGGGAAGTCAATAATTGACGAACCCAGTTCAAAGAGAGCTGTGGAGCTGCTAAATCTTAGCAGAGGACAGCTCAGAAATATAACAGGTCTCTTGACGGGACACATGACCGTCAAGAAACACCTGCATAAAATGGGACGGTTCAAGGGGGGCCACGCATGCAGACTCTGCGGCGAGGGGGAGGAATCAGCCCAGCAGATCTTGTGCGAGTGTAAAGCTCTGGACCGCAAAAGACAACTGATCTACGGTCAGTCTAGACCGGAGACAGAGCATTATAAAACTCCGTCCTACCAATCGCTGTGCAGACTGGTTCAAGGCACAGTGATTTTGTAATGGGTGGAGTGGCTAAGGGCATGCACAATAGGCTAAGGGCTGCAGTGCTATCGGGGCGGCAAAGCCGCGGACGAGCCCTGAGGGACAAAAAAAAGTTAGAGTAAGCAATAATTTCAGAAACGCCTGGATTACTGGAAAACCGTAACATACTTTTCATTATTCTGATATACCAGGTCAGCACCCGACAGTTTGCGCACTATTTACGCGATAGCTGTATATACAATCATATGCAGCTAATTGACGCGATTGCCTGACGCCTTTGATTAGCTTCAATTATCTACATGATTATTGTCTCATAAATATGTTGAGCAATACATGAAATATAGCATTATTGATTAATTATATATTCATCCCCTCAGATGACTTTGGCATTGCTGGCGAAACGATCGTCATTTCTGATAAATGTGTTGCGGTGAATTGGTTTCCTCATTTTGAAATCATCATTGTCAAGCAATTTTTTGAGTGAACCCTTCCAATATTGGAATACTGGTGCTGTATATTTGGGACATAATATTATGTCCCAAATATACAGCACAAGTATTACATTTATTGTATAACTGTCACAATGTGCAAATTAAGTAATCACTAGGCTTACGCTCAAATTATTTTTGAATACATTTAACGGCCTTGTAAAAAATGACAATTTCTAATGAAATGAGCTCTCTGTATATTACATATCCATATTCCTTAGCCACACAAAATACTGTCCAATTAAGTTTCAACTAATCAGACTAGGAAAATATTTTGAAACTGAATGGGGAGTAACAGTAAAATCTAAGCACAGTTAAGTGTCTTATGGTAGCAAATTTTCACAGTAATTTTCTAATGATGTCGACTCAATTTTCAGCAGCCTAAGAAATGTAAATTTAGATAGACGTAAAATATCTGTCAAAGCAACGTGGGTATTAAATTCGGAGATACAAAAATCAACTTTTGTGCGGAAAAACTGGTTTGATTAGGCTGATTAAAAAAATGTAACTGACCCGAACATGGGTTATAAATAGTGATGGGTCGTTATTTAATTGTCGGTTATTTTTAAACGGTTGTCGAGCCGCAACAGTAACCACCAGTTGTGGATTTATAAAAATAACAGCTACAAAATAACGCTTTTTACACTAACTAGAATTCGGAGTCGTATCTGTTTCAGTTCCACTGCAACTAGGTTCGATGAATAAACATCGGTTTTCAATGGCAGCTGTTAAATTTAACTATTTAACGGGATGAATGGACATGCAACTGGGAATAAAATAAATATGTATGGGTATGCTATGCAATAAAGAGCAGACTTTACTTCATAACATATTACTTAACAGGAAACACGTTATTTAGCAGGTGGTAGTGGAATTTTCCTTTACGTAATAGTAAAGGATTATTTTCACGCCCGAGGAGGTACCACCCCATACATCAAGGGGCCGGTGAAGTCCCAACGGACGTTTCCGGTTCTGGTGTATGAGTCGGTTTCCCTTATAAACAAAAATGATGATGGCTCCTCCTTGTACAAAATATTCCGGAGGCAAAATACCCCTCCATTCGGATCTCCGGGAGAGGGGTGTACAGGGGGCGCCAACATCGAAATTTAACATATTCTTTTCAAACATATGTGGCCTAAATTCTAACCTGAACTCTGTCCACCATTTCCTCCAGGCTAACAGGCCCCAACTCCTCTTCCTCACCGAAACCCAAATCACCTTAATTTCCCGGGGTATGAGCTCCTTACTTCCTTTAGATTGCATGGAGGCGTGTGCGCATACGTCCGTAGCAATCTACCCTGCACCAGACTCCCCAATTTAGAAGCTGGAAGAAAAGACATACTATGGATAAAACTTTCTCTCGGGGCTGCAACTAAATTCATCTGTTGCATTTACCGGTCACCTTCTGACAACAACTTTGTCCAGCTCTTTGACTACCTTTCTGAAAAAACTGACTATCTGATTTCTGAATATCCTTCCTCCGAGGTCACTATTCTTGGTGACTTCAATGTCCATAATAAGGAATGGCTAGGATCTTCAAAAACCGATCCACAAGGGAGAGCAGCGGAGGCCTTTGCAATCAGCAATTCTTTATCCAATATGGTTCAGCAACCCACTTACTTTCCTCGTATCCCAACACACAGCTCAAATCCCTTGGATCTCCTTCTTACTACAAAACCTGAGTGCTATAACATATCAGTCACCGCCTCCCTTGGTCGCTCAGACCACGGCATGGTCACTGCTTCCTGCGCAATGCAACCCGAGGTCACACAGTCATCACACCCACGTATCGTTTGGCACTACAACTCCGCAAACTGGGACGAAATGCGGGATTACTTTTACTCATTTCCATGGGTGTCTGTCTGCTTCTCTCATCCTGACCCCTCTGATATCTCACTATCTCACAAAACGTCACCGAAATTATCCAAGCTGGCATGGAATTATTTATTCCACGTACACAGAAAACCTCTTCAGCCACTCAAAAGCCCTGGTTCTCTAAATCCTGTGACAAGGCCAGACTTGAAAAGATCAAAGCTCACAAAACGCTTCTACACAATCCCAGTCAAGAAAATCGTCAAGCATTTAACGACGCAAGAGACTGCTATGTCCGCATTCTTACTGAGGCAAAAAACTCGTTTAATAACCACATCAAAAACAAAGTCCTCTCAAGCTCCAACGGCAGCAAACCCTTCTGGACTCTTGCTAAATCTATTGGGAATAATTTCTGCAAAAGCACATTCCCACCTCTTGTCTCAGGGGATGAAATTGTTTCTACCGCTCTGGGCAAGGCTGAACTTTTTGCTTCGTTGTTCGCCAGCAATTCTACTCTCAACCCACCTCCAAATGTTCAACCACCAACAGTCCCCAATGTCGCACATAAAATGACGGATATCATTTTCAAAACTAAAAAGGTACGAAAGATGCTCTCTTCTCTTAATACCAGAAAAGCCTCTGGCCTTGACGAGATTCCAGCAATTGTTCTCAAAAATTGCGCACCAGAACTTGCTCCTGTCCTGACTCGTCTGTTTCAGACATCTTACAATAAAGGCATATTCCCTAGTAACTGGAAAACTGCTCGAGTACAACCCATCCCCAAGAAAGGATCCAAAGCGCTTCCTAGCAACTACAGGCCTATTTCTCTCCTTTCAGTCGTCTCTAAAGTGATGGAAAAGTATATAAACACCGAACTACTGAAATTTCTTGAAAAACACAGTCTAATCCACGACAGGCAGTATGGATTCCGTCAGCGCCGATCGACTGCCGACCTCCTTTCCTTTGTCACCCATTCTTGGAACAAGTCTATGGAACTACACGGTGAATCTCAGATTGTTGCTCTAGACATATCCAAAGCATTCGACCAGGTCTGGCACGCAGCGCTGCTTAATAAACTTCCGGCCTATGGCCTACCACCAAAACTTTGTACCTGGACAGCAAATTTTCTCTCCAACAGGAACATTTTTGTTGTTGTGGATGGCCATTCCTCTAAACTGTATCCAATTAATGCAGGAGTTCCTCAAGGTTCAGCTTTAGCCCCTACTTTGTTTCTTCTCCACATCAATGACCTCCTCTCTAGCACATCCAACCCAGTTCACAGTTACGCGGACGACAGCACCCTCCACTCAAATATACAATATTCTAAGCCTGTCTCTTTAGCCCAATTAGATGAGGATCGCAGACTCATGGAGGGTTCTGTCTCCGTGGATCTCCAAAAAATATTAGACTGGGGAAGTAGAAATCTTGTACATTTCAACCCCACCAAATCTCAGTCTTGCTTTCTTTCTCATAAGAGATACACCAGCCCCAGACCCATCACAATGAACAACCAAGTTATTCAAAGTAATGAGTCCTTTTCTCTTGTTGGCATTTCTGTGGATCGAAATCTTAACTGGCACCAACATGTCACATCAATTGCAGAAGCGGCTGCTAAGAAATTAGGTTTCCTCTTCCGGGCTCGCAAATACTTTTCACCAGCTAATCTCTATACCTTATACACTTCACAAATAAGGCCAAACCTCGAATACTGCTCCCACATCTGGGGTGCAGCTGCCGCTTCTACACTCGCTATCCTGGACTCCATTCAAAAGAGAGCTATACGTCTCATCGGTGACCCTACCCTCACCCAAAGGCTGCCATCCCTTGCCCACCGACGTGCCGTTGGTGACCTTTCTCTCTTTTATAGATATCTGCACGGGCACTGCTCAGAGGAGCTTTCCTCCATAGTTCCCCCACCTGCTGCCCCCAACAGATCTACCAGGGGAACAGAGCGAATGCACCCTTTTACTGTCCAGGTCACCAGACATAGAACATCTTGTTATGCCCGCTCTTTTGTCCCGAGGACTTCCAAGTTGTGGAATTCTTTGCCGGCACATGTTTTTCCTTCTGCTCCGAACCTCCAAACCTTCAAGTCCAGAATTAACAAGTTGCCTCTTTCCTCCTTGTCAACACCCACGGTACGATAGTATTTAGGCTGTAAGCCCTCGTGGTGTGTTGTTAAAATTAAAAAAAAAAAAAAAAATTATACTAGTGTGCTCACTCTCGCTTACAGCTTTGGGAATGTAGGATACTATCGATCGACTATCCAGTTCAAAATAACAGCGAAATAACTGAGCTGTTATTTTCATCGGTTTTTATGAAATAACGTAAACGGCTACAACTGTTAATAGAAAATATCAGTTTTTCCCATCACTAGTTATAAATGGATCACTTTGTGCTCATTTGAACAAATTATCTAAAAACTTTAAAGTCACTAGGTAACAATAGAGATGTTTCTATCAAAACTCTCTAATAAAAATTTGGACTAACCACACAGTCAACAAGCAATTTATGCCGTGCTATGCAATGCGTGATATAAAACGGTGTATAACACGTTGCCTATACGAACAACCTTAATGTTTCTCTGACTTTTTATGCCACCGAATTCAACTGTGCATATTCGGTTGGCTATATAAAATATAATGCTTTTATTTTGCACTCTTCCCAAAGTCTGAGGATAAAGCTTTTGTGACAGGGACCAATAATTTACGGGAAAATAACTCATAGCCTTAAACCTTCCATTGTCAATGTTTCTCGTTTTTACATTTAAATTATTTAATCGAAATAGGTCAGTTATACCTACGCAGTATAAACATACTGTTTCTATAATCAATAAGTTATTCAAGATGCCTTATTTATTATTTATATATTTAGTTTCCGACGTTTTTTTATACTATTGTGGAAAGGAACTTATAAAGAGAAGTCCATCTTGTCGCTTTCTAGGTTTTATGATCCGATTTATGTTGAATCTACCACCTATCTACTTAATAATAAAGATTTTGATTAGATACACGAGTTACCTCAAGTTAGAAATAGGTATTTAATGGGATTATAGGTAAGTAAATTCCGTAACTTATAAAATTTATAAGCCACGGAGTATACTCGAAGCAATCGAACCTATTTGGCCTGCTGACAAACAAATCATCCAAACGTCTTTTCTCTGTGAAGTGCCTTTAGTACTGAAGGCTTTAGTTTCGTTCCGAAAGACAAGGCGCATAGATGTTTAAATTGTTAAAACACATTGCCACAAATTTGATGAATCCTATAATACTTATTATATTTAAAACATTCAGCTCCGAAAATATTCAACTAAAAATTATTATAAATAAATTCATTTCTGTAGGGATACGAGTGAATAAAACTGAGCAAAACATAAATTCTTGAAAACACTTTACTGCCCTAATTTAGATGTTAAATTGGTTAAGAAATCTGACAACGTGCGTAAATTTTCCTGTTTACGTATTAATGCAAGCCGTAAAAAAATATAAGATAACAAAAGCTGCTGCTTTGTAAATATCTGGCACAAAAAGCGAATGCGTCCCAAAAAATACACCTACTTGATGACATATTTTAGTTATTCATGTGCAGCTAACGAAAACGATTGTTGAATTAGGCAATCACGTTTTCGATGAAAGTCGTGTTTTGTTTCAAATCTAAAACTACCAACTTTCATCGATGATGTGTGTGGGTTTTGTGTTTTTTAACGTCGGCCTATTTCCGCGACTATGGCCAATCATCGACGCCAGAATCTCGATTGATGTTAATGTTACAGTTTGTACTGAAAAAGTGAAAGGAGAACCCTGGGAACCCAGTACCCTTTGGTTCAGAGGCACACGTTCTTACCTCTGAACCACCGAGGCTCTAATTGTCGAGGATCAATTAGTGGATATTTTAATCATAATTTATTTAAAAGACAGTGAAGTAAAACATTTGATTAGTAGAAAATATACCGAGATTTAATGTGGTGCTTTTTCTGTTTAAGTGTTTTACAGTGAAATTAACACACGCCGTACTAAAACAATATTTCGGCAAGTCTCACTTAAAATATAAAAAGTTTCGGGACGCAGCAAGTGCGTTATGGTAGTGAATCTTTATTAAATGCTTCAAGCTTGAATAACTCAATTTTCTATAAACTTATTAAGTTTAATTATGGTACGTAATAAGGTATTTCCCAAGGCAAGATATCCACAAAATTTCATTATAATAACTTTGTAACATTCGGATAAAAAATTTTTTTTCGAAAGTAAATTAAAAATTTGAACAACTCAATTTTATATAAACTTAGAATGTTGAATTTTGGCGCGTAGTAAGGTCTTTCCAAAGGCAACATATCTAGTAAATTTACAGCTTTGTAATTTTCGGAGAAACATTTTTTTTTCGAAAGAAAACTCAAAATTTTTCCGGAAAACCCTGTCCGATTTTCCTGGCTAACGAACTCATCTAAGCCATCAATAAAATAAAAGTACTTGCCTTGCCGAGTTTCATCGAAATCGGTTAATTATTTTTTGAGTTATCGGATATATATATATATATATATATATATATATATATATATATATATATATATATATATATATATATATATATATATATATATATATATATATATATGTTCAGAAAGATTTCCGCGGTCTTTAATGTGAGACATGCTTGGTTCTCGGGTTAAACCGCGTCCAGAATTTATGGAAACTCGACGTTTCGGCTCCTGTTTTGGAGCCATTTTCAAGAGGTAAAGGAAATATGTAAGGACACCCTAAGGCCTCAATCTGCCTACTCCTTAGAGTGATGGACAAAGGTGGGTAAAGGAAATATGTAAGGGCACTCTAAGGCCTCAATCTGCCTACTCCTTAGAGTGGTGGACAAATGTGGGTAAAGGAAATATGTAAGGACACTCTAAGGCCTCAATCTGCCTACTCCTTAGAGTGATGGACAAAGGTGTGTAAAGGAAATATGTAAGGACACTCTAAGGCCTCAATCTGCCTACTCCTTAGAGTGGTGGATAAAGGTAGGTTGGGTTGTTGTAGCTCGATTACGGGGCCTCAATCTGCCTACTCCCCAAATCTCGCTGGAGATCGTCTGTGAGGTCTCAGTGTGTTCAACCCTAGGCCTCAGACAGATCTCTCTGTCAATTTATTTGAGAATTCTGTTCAAGGGGAGGCTGACTTAATGAATGATTTCGTGTCGTGTTAAGATGCTGAAAATTCTTTAATTTGTCAGGCACGTTCCAAGGCCATCAAGCTTCGACATAATTGTGAGGAAAAATTGTTTCATATACAGGATGTTTTGTAGGATGTATTAGAATTTGGTGTGCTTTAAACTAGAATAACTAATTTATTTCAAATGGAACACCCTGTATATTATCATTGAATAGAGCAGATAATTTTCTTTCAAACTGTATTAGCATTCTCTATACTTAAATTTGATAATTGTCGAGATATTTGCGGTTTACCAAAAAATAATTAATTTAATATTTATGAAATTTCAACAAATAATAAAAAATAACCAAAAGTATTGAAAGTTGAAAATTATTATGAATAGCTAAGAAAGTCATGATTGATATTGTTCAAATTGTGTACCATTCGCACTAATACATCGCTCTAAGCATATTACAACTCCTTCACTTGTTGTACGCCGTATTTCTGCTGGATCAATATTATCCAAATAATTACGGACTCTACCTTCAAGTTCTTCCCTAGTGTTGACTGGAGTCGCATAAACATCTGATTTCAATTTACCTCATAGGTAAAAATCCAGATGTCAGATTATTATCGTAAATGCAGTAGGATATTTTAACATCCATCAGAAGAGCAAACAAGTTGGAGCTGAATTTTCTCTGAAAACAGCGTTCTCTTTTGACATGAGGATTGTCTTTAGCCCAGTAGTAAATATTATGTCTGTTAAATATTCCTTCATGGGACATCTTTGTTTCGTCGGTCCAAATTATGCTTTTCAGAAAAAAAGGATCGTTGCGGTGTCTTTCAAGGAGAGTGTGATAAAATTCAATTCGGTGGGCTGGGTCGTTCGCTTCCAGAGCTTGTACACTTATAAATTTATAATTATGCATCTTATGCTTGGACAATATTCTCTGTATGGAGGAACGTTCAGCTGAACATGACATAAACGTCATGTTCAGCTGAACGTATTGACGCCTTTAGATCAGCTTCGAAATAAGACAACATAGAAATTTGTGTGTCTTCGTTTTCTGTAACAGGAACTGATCTTGATATTTGTTTAATCGTGCAACTTCCCGTTCTCAAGAAATTGGTTTAATAACGTCTCAATTTCAACGCAGTCATTGGCGAGGACTCGGGATACCTATTATTAAACAGCCGACATGTTCTGTTGACCAATTTGTTACACTCTCCATGAAAATAAAATAAATAATTTACTCGTGGGCTACTTGGGGCATTAAGGGCTGCCTGACTGTCTGTGGCTATGAGGACCGACTTGTTGGTGTAGCCCCTCCTGTTGTTCTCTTGCACACAGTGCAGGATGGCGTACATTTTGGCATGAAATACCCTTGCATGGGCTCTGAGGAAAATACTATGACTTACCCTCGGTCCTTCCGAATAAACACCTGCCTTAGTGCTGTGTCGCACTTTATTTTTGATCATTTAGTTTTTAATTAGTGACATTTAAGTTGTAAATACCTAGTTTTTAGGTTTTATTTCTAAGTCTTAATTCTAGTTTGCATGCCTAGTTTTATGTTTTAATCTAAGTTTGATATTTCTAAATATCAATACAATATATATATATATATATATATATATATATATATATATATATATATATATATATATATATATATATATATATATATATATATATTGTGCGGGTCTATAAAATGTATTTACGCCCTTGGTATTTTTGTTAAATTGAAACTTATGCCGAAAAGTTCTTAATTTCGATTTTATATCGTTTAACTTTGTCCAATTGTCTATCTAAAACTTATACACAATAACTTGGGTGATAAGCTTAATGGGGTTAAAATAAGCGTTATAAACACATATTCTTACCAGTTTAATCTGTTTTCCTGCCTCCTCTATTTCTGCTCTCGGCGACCTCACCTCTTTGTATGTGGCCTCCATCTCTTTTAGTTGACTCACAAGGTCGTTGATCAGTTTCTCGACGCTCATCTTCTTTTTAGGCTTATGCCTGCTTCTTTGTATCATTTTGTCTATTTGCTTACTCAGATCCTCACGCGAGAGGATCCTCTCGTACTCGGGATCAGTGGCGTATGGCGTTTCAATCTTATCCTCCTTGTCAGTGCTATGGCGTGAATGCTCTGACCGTTTCGTCTCTTGACGCCAGTCATCTAAAGCACGAAGGTTTCTGAAAGTATAACATCAGGCAAAAAATAATAATCATAGTAATAACAATAACAGAAAAGTAGAAAAATACACACCCTGTAGGCTTTTGCGGGTAGTGTACACACATACAACATAACAACATAGTTTCTAGTTATGTACCAGATGACGCCTCCTAAATAGCTCTCACAATGTTCTCTAGCCAAGTTACTTTGGATGTGTTTGGATTGCAATTGGTATACCACACTGATAAGCCCTAATAAGAACGAAACCGGCATGTGCCTCTAATGATGGTCAAAATGCATAAAGCTTTACGAAGATACATACAGACAAAGGAAAATATACATAAAAAGTATGGACGCAGCAAGTGCGTTATGGTAGTGAATTTTCATTAAAATGTTTTAAATAGCAAATAAGTCTTTTTTTAAAGAAAGCAGGCACCAAATTTGGTTACAAGTATAACCTATATAGTAAAAACAATGCACCATATATCATTAAAATAACTTTACTGTTTGAATATGTAAAAATTTTTCAAAAATAAACAAAATGTTCCCGAAAAAACTAGTTTACAGGTTAACCTTACAGGTTAAGAGGAAATTGAGCTATTCAAATTTGAAGCATTTAATAAAAATTCGCTACGATAATGCACTTGCTGCGTTCCGAATTCCTTTTCTTACAAACATGCATTATAATTTCGTGGTTGAAATTCGATACATTAGAGGTCAGCTCAACTGGCACGGACCGGGGAGTTCGGCTAATTTAATTAAAACAATGCCTTGTTTAATCTGTTTGAACTGAGCGATTTTCCTGGCTAACGAACTTATTCAAGTCACTTGCAAAAGTAAGGTATTCACTAAATTTGATTATCATCAGCGTATTATTTTTTGAGTTATCGCTGTGATACATACATACATACACACACACACACAGATATATATATATATATATATATATATATATATATATATATATATATATATATATATATATATATATATATATATATATATATATATATAAATGCTATAAAGCATTACTTTAAGCAAAACGCTTACTATTCAGTCCGTGAGTACATGGATGCCTCCATAGTACTATAGTGTTTTTTTTTTTTTTTAGGAGGGGCTACACCAACAAGCGGATCCTCATAGCCACAGACAGCCAGGCAGCCCTTAAGGCACTAAGTAGCCCACGGGTAAATTCCTGGCTGGTGAGTGAGTGCCGAGACGAGACGAGCGACCTGGCTGGGCAGAATGAGGTGACCCTCATCTGGGTGCCGGGTCACTCGGGGGTCAAAGGCAACGAAGAAGCTGACAGTCTCGCGAAGAGAGGGTCAGCAGAACCATTTATGGGACCAGAACCGGCTCTGGGCGTGTCAAAGAGCACTGCCAGGGGAGCCATTAAGTCCTGGGTCAGAAACCAACACAAGGTGTACTGGGCGGACTGTCCAGGGCTCAGACATGGGAAGTCAATAATTGACGGACCCAGTTCAAAGAGAGCTGTGGAGCTGCTAAACCTTAACAGAGGACAGCTCAGAAACACAACAGGTCTCTTGACGGGACACATGGCCGTCAAGAAAGACCTGCATAAAATGGGGCGGTTCGAAGGGGACCTCGCATGCAGACTCTGCGGCGAGGGGGAGGAATCAGCCCAGCACATCTTGTGTGAGTGTATAGCTCTGGACCGGAAAAGACAACTGATCTACGGTCACTCTAGACCGGAGACAGAGCAATATAAAACTTCACCCTACCAATCGCTGTGCAGACTAGTTCAAGGCACAGTGATCTTGGAATGGGTGGAGTAAGACTAAGGGTATGCACAATCAACCAAGGGTTGCGGTGCTATCGGGGCGGCAAGGCCGCGGACGAGCCCTGAGGGAACAAAAAAAAAACTATAGTGTTTGTATCTCGCCGTTTGTGTGAATTTTAGATAACGCTGTATATATGTCCGCGTGTATATACATCTTTGTATTTTTGTTGTTTGTTCATTTCGTTTTTATGTGTTTTAGTCTGTATGTTCACATGTAGTAATTTGTATTTTACAAGGTTCATTTATTGTATAGTTAATTTTGACTAATTTATATGGCTGTGTATTTTGCTCTGTACTTTTTAAAAACTTGGATTTTTTACTAATGTATTTCGACCTGCCACAATTATTGTATTTTTAAGTGTAAAAAGTGGTCAAAGTGTATCTATCTATCTATCTATCTATCTATATATATATATATATATATATATATATATATATATATATATATATATATATATATATATATATATATATATATATATATATATATATATATACATCCCTTACCCTTAGAGCTAGCCGAAAAAAATTTTCAACAAAATTTTCTTGCGATTATCTAAGCTATGTCAAGAAAATATATTCAGCTTTGTGGAACTTCCGGTTGCACCGGAAGTAGCTATCAACTTCGTTATTTTAAATTGAATGCTATACCTTTTATTACATTTTTGGATAGAGATTAATAAATAAGTGTGACTTTGTGTAGCATTCCGTATAGCGATCTTTGATCTTTGTGAAAATATTACGAATTTCTTTTCTTTAGCTCCGATTTATGTGTTATTTCAAACGTATGCTGTGGGCTGAATTTTGAGTTTTGCTGCCTTAAATTCGAAATATCAATAGACGACATTCAATACTTTAAAATAGTTTGAAATTATTTATCATCATTGTACAGGGTGTATTATTTTTGGATTGCATCATATCTAATTTTAAACTCGCACAACTTGTGTTTTTCAAATAGAACACCCTAATTTTTATGAATTGGTTAGGTAGACCATTAAATTCTGCATCGACGTAGTATAGATTTTCCTATAGCTATAGTTGATAGTTTTTGAGTTATAGTGATTTATTTTAGTTTCGCTTATAAAAACTGTATTCTGCCAGATACAGGAGGCACAGAGAATGAAACAACTGATATTGTCAGATGACAGATAAACGTCACCTAACCAAAACTATAACTATTTTCAGTTCTCAGGTGTTTGAGCCAAGTCTTATATTGTAATTTTTGTGTCATTTAATTTGAAATGAATTGTAACACTGAGGAATTAGTTAATATGACACTTATTATCGGCGAATGTCAGCGAAACTGTTTTCTAGCATCTCATGTGTACGCACAAACATATCCGAACCGAAGACATCCCCAGGAAAAATGTTTCGTAAAATTGTTGGACCGTTTTTTTGCGAACTGCTAACGCCAATTATGAAATCTCAACACGCCAAGGGAGAGTAAGTGGCAATGAAGAAAACGAATTTTCCATTGTTACATCGGCATTAGATAATCCGCACACAAGCGTGAGGAAAGTTGCCTAAGAATTAGGAATATCAAAATCTTCAGTGAACAGAA
Source organism: Tillus elongatus (assembly GCA_964006375.1). Classification (NCBI taxonomy): domain Eukaryota; kingdom Metazoa; phylum Arthropoda; class Insecta; order Coleoptera; family Cleridae; genus Tillus; species Tillus elongatus. The sequence goes on along the minus strand of OZ023266.1, from coordinate 30,126,570 downwards.
CATTGAGAAAATACAAGTTTCACACATAAAAAGTTAAGTTGCAGCAGGCATTGACGAATGCAGATTTTCGAAGTTGCCTCAGTTTTTGCGAGAGGACAGCTGGCAAGTACAATGAAAGTGAGAATTTTTTTAATTACGTGATCTTCAGTGATGAATCTTCATTTTCAAGTTGTGGTAGGGTTAACGGGCACAACTTTCACTATTACGCTTCAGAAAATCCGAACTTTTGCGGATCAGTTGACAACCAGCACCGTTTTACGATAAATGTTTGGGCTGGAATAATTGAGACAAATCTTATTTGGCAATATCTGAGTATATTTGGAGAAGATGTAGAAGTGTTTTTGGAAGATTAGCCTCTAGATAACAATCGACGTATGTGGTTTATGCAGGACGGGGCACCAGCAGACTATGACATAAATGTTCGCCGATTTCTAAATGATCGGGGTACCCCAATAAATGGATAGGTCGAGGTGGTCCCGTCTAATGGCCTGCAAGGTCTCCTGACCTCACATGTCTAGATTTTTTTCTCTGGGGCTATATCAAGGAAATTGTGTATCAAACACCATCCACTCCACAGGAACTAAGAAATCAAATTTCAGACGCGTGCAGGGCAATAACTTCGCAAATGTTGAGCAATGTTCAAGAAGAAAGGAGGATTAGACTGTGTGTATTCAGGTCAATGGGCAAAATTTCGAATAGTTCTAATGTATCGCTTTTTTTAGATTATTTTTTTATGTTAATGACTGTGGATTATTATTATTATTATTATTATTATTATTATTATTATTATTATTATTATTATTATTATTATAGTTATGTTACTATGGTTTACTTCACTTTCTGATTCGCATAATTACAACTACCTTTATTAAACTGTGTTTCACTTTTTGTATGGTAAAAATATGAATAAGTCCATAATATAACAATCATTGCATGTAGTTGCATTCGATAAGTTTATGTGCCGACACATTATCTAGTTACGAGGATAGGATCAAATAATTTGCATCGTGACCAGCTCATTTTATTTCTGATAATTCTATTCAAATTATTGTTAAAACAAACATTTATTAGACGGAAGTAAGCAAAAACAATGCGGATATAAAACTGCTGACTTTCTTGTCAAGGAGTCGTTTAGGTGTCACCTGACATTGTTCACATGCTCTGTGCCTCATACAGTGACAATCTGACAGTACCATTATTTTTAAAAGCAAAACTAAAACAAACCACTATAACTCAAAAACTATCAACTATAGCTATAGGGAAACATATACTACGTCGATGCAGAATTTAATGGTCTACCCGACTAATCAATACAAATTAGGGTGTTCCATTTGAAAAACACAAGTGCCACTTTAAAATTAGATATGCTGTAACTCAAAAATAATATACCCTGTACAATAATAATAATCTATTCTTTAACTTCTTTAAAGTATTAAATGTCGTCTATTGATATTTCGAATTTAAGGCAGCAAAAATAAAAACTTAGCCAACAGTATACGTTTAAAATAACACATAAATCGGAGCTAAAAAAAAGAAAGTCCTAATATTTTCACAAATATCAAAGATCGCTGTAAGAAATGCTACACAAAGTCACACTTATTTTTTAATCTCTATCCAAAAATGCAATAAAAGTTATAGCATTCTATTTAAAATAACGAAGTTGATAGCTACTTCTGTTGCAACCGGAAGTTCCACAAAGTTAAATATATATTTTTATAAAGCTTAGGTAATCACAAGAAAATTTTGTTAAAAAAATTTTCGGCTAGCTCTAAGGGTAAGGGATATATAGAGGAATTACACACTATTGGGACACCTATATATATATATATATATATATATATATATATATATATATATATATATATATATATATATATATATAAACATATAAAGTCTGAAACTGACCTCAGATTTGGGTTCCAGGGGTCCTAAATCGCGCTCATTTAAAGGAATTTTTTAAAGAAAATTCATCAGTAATGTATTATTTATATGCATATAGATAAAAGAAAATGTTTGTAAAACTAAATAAAATTGTAACAAATGTGCTCTTTTGTTAGTATACATGCTAAACTGTTATTATCTTGCAAAAATCTATAACAACACCATTTTAATGAAGGACGAGGTAGATTTTCGGCAAAAACTGTAAGTCTGACAACAAGGCTAACGTGAAAATCATATTTATCCATTTTGAAACAGCATTACATAAGTTCTAAGAAATCGAATCAATATGCCAATGGATAATGACCTATTAAAACTTTACGAACACATTGTAGAATAAATAGAATAAAACACTTAAAATAAATTGTTTAACAAAATAGAAGTTGAAAACATTACGTTTGTATGCTTACTTTTCTTGCTGCAATATAGATTCTTGTTCTGCCAAAACAGTCTTCAGCTTGTTGAGCCAATCCTCCTTCAGCTTTATATCTTGCATCCGTTCCAGGTTATTTTTCACCTTGTTGATATCGATATACTTGTTGCTATTGTAATGCGACTTAAGAGACAGTTTTGAGCCTTTTCTGGTAACCTTGTGTGTAACTTTGTCCTTCTTTGGTTTGGTATCTCCGTGAACTGGAAGATTCTCTTCTTTGGATAGTCTCTTTACAGATATAGAAGGAAGTTCATCACCTTGGTGGCGGCGAGAATTATATGATCGACGTAGAAGATCTTTCACGGAGCAGGTCTCATCGCTTTCTGCTACATAACCACTGGCTGATTCGTTTACCTGCCGCGATACGAAAAAAAACTAAGTATCGCTAGTAGTGTCAGAAATAATGAGGGTACATTTTTGAATTTTAGTTAGCAAGGAAGTAGGCAGCAAAAATATTACGTTCTATGTTTTTAAATTGGTTTTAAACTTTCTAAGATAACTTTAATTAGTTGCTTTACATTCGTTCTATTCTTTTCCGTCTAGGTCAGGGTAGGCGAACGTTTATGCATCAACGTGCCATTTTTCCTGAAAAATGTTTAATGGGGTCATTGACGTGCCATCAAATAATTTTGACTTTCTGATTATTTGGAAAATAATAATAATAAATACTATCTATCAAAACTCTTTATTAAATAAAGTAAACAAAAGAGGTACATTTTGGAATGTTTTTATTACACGCATAAATTAAATTACTGTAAAATTAGTGTGACTTCTGTTGCTGCAGGTTAGATGACAAATAATTTATGTTAGGGTTGTAAGATGTTACTTTTAGCAAAATGCATGCTGAACTGGATTCATCTGTCAAACGGTTTCTAACCGAGTTTTTAATGTTATTCATCTCTGAAAATAATGACTCACAGGCATATGTAGATGAAAACATTGTTAAAATAGCATGAGCCAGCTTCTTCAAACAGTTAAATGTGTCTGGTAACGCATTCCATGTTTCCAGAATTTTGTTATTAGCATTTTTACTTAAATTACTTGTCAATCCTTCAGTTTCAATTAATTCCAACTCTTTGTTTCAATAAATTTTTGAATCCATATTGAGCTAGATTGGAAATCAATCAACTGCATTTCAAATTCTTCAATTTCCAACCAATCGAATTAAGAGAAGTTCAGTTTATGAAATGACGTCACATCAGGGTACATAATACATTTGAGTATTTCCGACAATTCTTTGAACTGAGAAAATCTCCCTGAAAATTCCTTGATTAAAGAATCGATCACAGAAATAAATTCTTCAGTAAATTTTTCTTTGTCTGCTGTCTCGTGAATATCAAAATCATTGATATATTTTTTCAAGTTTGGAAAATACTTGTAGTTTCTTGTGATAATATCGTTTCTGAAAACTTGCAGTTTAGCCTCAAAAGCGCGAACGAGATCTATCATGACAATAATTGTTTTGTTTGTCCCTTGAAGCTTTACGTTTAATGTATTTAAATGTTGGCATATGTCTGTAAAAAACATCAATTTTGAAATCCACATAACGTCCAACAACTGTGGGTATTGTTCAATTTTTCCCTCATTTTGCAAAAACAGTCTGATTTCTTCCAAGCAATCAACAAATCTTTCAAGTACATTCCCGCGACTCAACCAGCGAACATTATTATACATCAGTAAGCCATTATACACCGAGTTGACTTCATCCAACAAAGCATCGAACTTTCGCTTGTTTAAAGCCTGTGACGAGATGAGGTTAACTATTTTTGTAACTACCGCCATTATATTATCAAGGGATATTAAACCACTCTTAGAACACAAGGCTTGTTGGTGAATGATGCAGTGGAATTCAAGAATCGAATGTCCTACGTCTGTTTGAAATAAACTTATGAAACCATTTGTTTTTACCCACCATACTTGGAGCACCATCAGTTGTTACAGAAACAATTTTTTTAATATCAATTTATTTTTCAGCAAGCGAATTTTTAACTGTCGTACTAATATCTGTTCCTTTTGTAGTTGTTAGCAACGATTTTATCGCAATTAATTCTTCCTTAATGACGTTTCCTACACAATACCGAGCAAAAACAGCTAAACGTGCAGATTTAGTGACGTCAGTGCCTTCGTCAAGACATAGCGATATAAAAGAAGCATCGTTAATGTCAATTTTTTGTTGATCTGTTATATTTTCGGCCAGTTTTAAGATTCTTTCTTTTATTGTGTTTCTTGATAGAGGAGTATCTTTGATGCGCTGAATTATCTTGTCTTTATTATCGAAATCATCAAAAAGAGAGGGCGCGCATGCTAACCAGGCTTCCTTCAAAAACTCTCCTTCTTGAAAAGGTTTACTATGCCGAGCAATGACATTTGCAGCCGCGTAACTTGCCGCGCTCGTATGACAATTTTTGCAAACAAATTTAATCATAGATGTTGACTGTTTATTTCTGTCATTCAATGCACTTGCAATTAATTCTTTTTGCTCTGCTTCGCTTTTTTGACTAACAGATTTGTGATTTGTTTCAAAATGCCGTTTAACAGACGATGTTCTACATACCACTGTTCCAGAACATAAAACACACACCGCTTTGTCATCTTTACTAATCATGCCATATTTATCAGTCCACCAAGTTTGAAATTCTCTGATACACTTACTATCTTGCACTTTTTGTTTTTTTGCTGAACTGGCCATATTAAATATCAGTTTAAAATCATAAAAATCACTCGAATAAACTTTAAAATACAATTATGTCAACAACACTCACTATTACTTTATGCGTAAGCAAACAATGCGTCACTCGCAATTGAAACCCACGACTTATAAAAACAAAACAAACGAGCGCCGCGCAGCGCTTCCTACCTGCCGCCGCGCCGCCCCCACCCCGCGCACCGAACACTCCGTAGCGTAGGATCACTCGCGTTCGATCCTACTTAAATACTACAAAATACCTACTACTTAACACATTTTTTACACATGTTTTATGATCGGCGACGTGCCCAAAATATTGTCACGCGTGCCATCAATGGCACGCGTGCCATTGGTTCGCCTACCCTGGTCTAGGTATTTTTTGATCATTTCCATAAACTACTGTGGCTGTCAAAAGATGAGTGTGCATACTTCAAGATGAACCCTAACTTTACTTACCACAACTAGTTCCTCTTCCGTCTCTATAACACTGTCTTCAGAGTTATCTCCATTATTTGATTTGCGTGTAGGAATATCTTGGACGTGATTTGATTTCTGGTATTGTTTCTTTAAAAACGCTATGATACTTTTGATACCTTCTGCTATAATTTTTCTGCTGGGGTAGACTATGGGGTTCTCAGCAACTTGCAGTACTCGCAAACGCGGTAATGTACCTGTAAATGCTCTAGACTCGTCAATACACCTGAATTATATAAATGTAAAATTAGCAATACAGAAGGAAGAACAATTTTCAAAATTATCCAACAGTAGACTTATTTTATAGCACATCTTACAAACGCGGTAATGTACATGCTCTAAAGTCGTCAATACACTTGAATAATAAACACTTAAATGGTTGGTATTGCAAAATAGCATTACAAAACGAACAAAAATTTTCAAAATTATCCAATAATAGAGCTATTTTGGCACATCGTACAAACCGCTTAAATTGAGTTTGCAACGTAATAACGTTGTAATAACAATGTGAGCTGTTACAGCCTTATTCCCTAGGGTGGGTCTATGTTAACTATCGATAATATGTTTTGCAAATTAAAATTAACATGTAATTTAAATACTTTTGGTCTTAAATATAATAGGGAGCGATTAAAGAAATGCTCAAACTGTTTGTGAGGTAACACATGGACGAAAAGTACTTATATGTATGTATGTATGTATGTATGTATGTATGTATGTATGTATGTATGTATGTATGTATGTATGTATGTATGTATGTATGTATGTATGTATGTATGTATGTATGTATATATATATATATATATATATATATATATATATATATATATATATATATATATATATATATATATATATATATATATAGCTGACCCGGCAGACTTCGTCCTGCCTATCTTCTTTCAATGATGTTAATTGACAAAAATTATAATTAATTTACTTAACGTTTTCCCCTTTTGTAGTATTGCTTTTCGATAGTAAAAGGAACCATTTTGAGGTTAGCGGTGTCACAACCATAGTTAAGGAAGCGTGAATTTTTGTGAATGGAAGAAAAAAGAAATCTAACTGAGCCTCGGTGGTCCAGGGGTAAGAACGTGTGCCTCTGAACCAAAAGGTACTGGGTTCGATTCCCAAGGTTTTCCTTTCAGTTTTTCAGTACAAACTGCAGTAAATTAACATCAACCAAGGTTTTGGCATTGTATTTGAGCAAGTTGAATGTCTACACGTTCCGTCTTTCGGAGAGGGCGTAAAGAGGTCGGTACCGTGTCCATGCGATGTTGGGCACGTTAAAGACCTCCAACCTCCTCACAGAAAGACAGGGGTTTGGCAAAATTTCCAGGATAGTGAGGTGCAACTGCTCCCTGGCGTCGGTGATTGCCCATAATCGCGGAAATCGCCCGAGTTCAAGCAAAAAAAATGCAAATCATTGTTTTGAAAATCATTTATTGGTGTCGAAACCTCAAAGCATTGCAATGTTGACAAACAGTGCTCATTGTTTCGAAGTCGACCGATTCATCTGAAGTGTAATCGACTGTTGGACCCTATCTGAACGCCAAACGCTCATATAGAATTGTCCCGTTTGGTCGTCTGTTTTGTCGACGTTCCAAATTATTTTGTGCGCAAGCTCCAACGAAACGAGTCGAAATCGACTGTATCCGTTGTTCCAGAGTCATGATGGATCGCACTTGAGAAATTCTTTTTCTTTCCCTCCAAACGCAGACTATGCTCTTCGTCAGTCTCAATGATTCGACGATCATGTGGTTTGCTGTGAGCATACCTCTACCGATATTTCGACGACTCCTCACTGGTCACATCAGTTCACATACTAAACTATTGATTTGATTTCAATTTATTTTTCATAAAATATCAATTTTCAATGCGGAACCTCTGGTCACGAACACTTGTCACAGAATGTCAATTATTTTTCGCTAAATATCTTTTTTCAATGCGGAACTTTGAAAAACTTCGGAACACTCGTTACAGAATGATGAAGTACACAGCGGAACTCTCAAGCTAAACGTCACACAGTGATGCCATAGCGTGACTCTAATTTTACGAATTATTTCGGAAGATTTTCAAACCTAATGAATTAAAAATCATACGAATTGTCGGGAGTTCAACTGGGAATATGACTTTCCGAGTATTACAATTTTCCGAGTTTTACACACCTATTTTCCCATTTTCTATCTGAAAAGCCATTCTGAAACGAAAACATACTCCCGTACAATAATTCCTTAAAAAGAATTTCCGAATCTTCCGAGTTTTCCGGTAGATTTTTCCAAAATTTTATTTCAAACAAACCTTGTCCTGACAATTACGAACACAACAAAAAAAACATGAGCCAAATAGGTCAAGCCGTTCTCAAGTGATGATGTAACATATATGTGACATTTGATTTATATATATATATATATATATATATATATATATATATATATATATATATATATATATATATATATATATATATATATATATATATATATATATATATATTTATATATATATATACGAGGGCGGGTCAACAAGTCCGTGACTTTTTGAATGAAACACACGTTTTTTGACAAAAAATAATTTTATTTCTCAACATAGTCTTCTTTGAGTTCTATACACTTCGTCCAACGTTTCTCCAATTTTTGTATCTCTTCCAAAAATAAGATTTGTCGACTTCCTCAAAATAGGTATTTGTTTGTGAGGTGATTTCGTCACTGGAGTCAAATTTCCTTCCGACGAGCCAGTTCTTTAAGTTTGGAAACAAGAAATAGTCACTCGGGGCTAAATCCGGAGAATAGAGCAGACGAGGAAGCAATTATTAGCCTAATTTATGCAATTTTGCCATGGCGATTACACATGTGTGCACCATTGCATTGTATTGGTGGAAAATAACTTTTTTCTTGACCAAATGCGGTCGTTTTTTCTTTAAATCGTCATTGAATGGGTCCAATAAGTTGGTATAATGTTCGCCATTTTGTTCTTCCCTTTTAATGATAATCAATGTGGATTATACCACGTGCATCCCCCCCCCCCCTCAAAAAAAACAGTCGCCATGACTTTATTGGCTGACAAACCCACCTTGTCCTTCTTCGGCGCCGATTCGCACGGAAAAACCCACTGTTTAACTACTGCTTGGTCTCTGGTGTGTTGTGGTCAATCCATGTTTCGTCCACGGTTACGAAACGGCGCAAAAGCGCGTCCCTATTGCGGTTGAACAACGCCAAACACTCCTTCGAAGTTGTCACATGATTGCGTTTGTGGTCGAGTTTGAGCAAACGCGGCACCCATCTTGCGGATAGCTTTATCATACCCAAGTGATCATACAACATCAAAACTACTGAGCCATGTGATTTGCCTATGGCTTTCACAAACTCCCACAATTTAAATCTCCGATCGGCCAACACAATATCATGAATTTTTTCAATTGTTTCGGGTGTAGCGACCTCAACTGGGCGTCCAGAACGTTCGGCGTTATTTGTGCTTGTAAGGCCGCAACAAAATTCAGTAAACCACTTTTTTACCATGGAAATTGATGCTGCAGAGTTCCCATAGTATTTATCAAGCTTAGCCTTGGTTTGAGTGATGTTTTTTCCGCAAAAAATAATGTTTGTTGAGCACACGAAATTTACTTTTTTCCATTTTCGTTATAACTTAAGACGTTGTCTGCTTTCAATGGCTCTAACACAAACTAAATGACGCAGCTTGTAGAAAATTTGACAGGAGTCAACTGACAGATGCTTGTTGACAGGAGCAGTGTTGCCTTTCCTGTGAAGAGGCGGGAAATTCAAAAAGTCACGGATTTATTGACCCGCCTTAGTATATATATATATATATATATATATATATATATATATATATATATATATATATATATATATATATATATATATATATATATATATATTTGTGCGCGCGTGTGTGTGTGTGTATTTTGTCTTGTCAGCATTTTAGCCGTATCATCGTCATTGACTAGAAGAGCGAAAGTTAAACATGCAAAAGTGACATGTGAAAATAAAGCATTAGGGCATGCCCATATCGAACTTTCTTATTCTGCATCCAAACAACAAGTGTGATGTTTCCAGATTTTTAGGTGAAGGAGTAAAATTTTGTCTGAAAATAAAATTTTGTTTTTCTTCTAAATTTTTCCTTGCTGTTAGAGAGATTTCATGTCAACCTTTCCTTGTAAAACCTTATTTATCCAACGGATTTCAGACATAACTAAAATTAATAATGATTAAACTTTATCACAACTATAAACCTTTTGGACATCTCCTCTTATTACAGTTGGGTTCAACATTCTCATTCGCAAATTTTCATCACGATTCAAACAGAAATAGCGAGAACGCCTAATAGAAAGCCCATCAATATTTTATTAACCAAATAAAGAAATTTCAGAGGACATGAAATAAAGGATTCGTTACATGTTGCCGACTTTGACTCTTCCATGATTATTCAGTTCTAAAGATAGAAAAAACTAGTAAACAACTCCAACTAAAAAAGATGGAAAACAAAACTTCGTTAAACAAAGAGCGGTGGAAAGCAAACTCGCCGCTACTTTACATGTTTGAATTTTTAATTAGACCGTAACAATGGATAAATTATGAATGCAGCAATGGGATTTAATGGTTAAGCAAAGAAGAGACGGAATAGAGACGGCCGGGATTGAATTTAGACTCTTGAAACTGAAACGCGGCTGCAATTTGCATTATAATAGGTTCATAACTCACAAGCAATCTCGTCTACCAAAATGCAGCTCTTTCAGATAACACATTAGTATTTGCACAAACGGTTCATAAGGAGGGAGCAATCGTTGGCGGGCTCAATATCTATGAATTAAAATGTAGGAATTTAAAGGTGCAGTGCATCCCAAGGAACTTTATCAGATTTCAAATCAACATAACTCTGGTAGTTTGGTTGGACTAAAACTGACTTCCAGGCTTCTCTTCCAAATTTTTTTTCTCACATAAAAAAAAACAGTGATTCGTCTGTAGAACTTAACAATATCTTTATTATAACAGCCTGTATATTTTTAGCTATCTGAATTCAAAATTTCATCCTTTACGTTCAACGATGTATTGGGCTTAATACCTGAAATCAGGCGTTGCTTAAGTATTGGCGAAATTATGCAGGACTAAAAGCATTTTATTGAATTGCAAAGGTAGCTGAAAAAATACAACAATGCTCTTTTGACAACTGTCAGATTTGTAATTAGCTGGTGTCGAAACGGCTACAGTACGCTTGTAGTGTGGAACTTATTATAACATGATAACTGAATATTGACCTGAAAAAAGTGTATTAATTTTAAGACATGTTTAATAAAACTGATTTTTGTGAGGTTCACTGTTCGAAAAGAAGTGGTATGGTGCGAATATATAATAATAATATAACCTTTACTCACACAGTAAATAATACAAGACTCAAGTGCACAATTAAAAAGAAACAAAACAATAAATACAACAATACAACATACTTTACAAAAACACAGTTCCATGTGCATAATTAAAAGAAAAATAATAATAAACTGTGTGAATTGGGCGAAGTTCGGACGGATGTAAAGTCATCCTCTGCTCTACCACTTACGCCCAAATATTTACCAGACAATCAGAGTATTACTGCCGCTCGTAGAGAGCGGGGAACTATGATGGTCAAAACGCACAGCTACAAGGCTGCATTTGCAAATACCCTATAAAACTACCACCATTGATTACCACGTTCAGTCAAGCAATAGCCGGTTGAACGTGTTCAAAAATACTTCCGTATCTCTGCGTCTTATTTGATGAGGCTGCGTTGAATATTTTGTAAACAAACTGAAAGATAATGCTGTTTTTCTCCTACTAGATCAAAAAGGGAAGCATGGAAACCATGAAAGAAAATTTGCAACGAACGACATTGAGGTATGCCATTGTTTTATCGATTGCCTACCATCCGACACTTGTGCATAATGCTGCGAATTGGCTATAAATTTAAAACACCTGCAGGTTTGAGAAGCACAGAGCACAAAAAACTACAGGAGGAAAAAGAACGCCATTAAAAAAGTCTTGACGCAGCAAGTGCGTTGTGGAAGTGAAGTTTTATTAAAATGTTTTTAATAGCAAATATGTCTCCCTAATGCAAGCAGGCATTATTCTGGTTAAAGGTATAACCTATATAGTAGAAACAATGTACCATATTTTATCAAAATAACTTATTTCTCGAAAATATACAAAAATTTTCCAAAAATAAACTTAAAATGTTTCCGAGAAAACTGGTTACCTAGCCACCAAACTTTAGGTTAATAATAATAAAAGGATTTAATGAAAATTTGCTACTAAAACGCACTTACCTCGTTTCGATTTTATTTCTTACAAAGATGCATTCTATTTCGATAAAAAAATGCAATAATATGAATGAAAATTTTTTTTGTAGGGATCACCAACGACTTATGGGTCACCTATGATTGTCAAAATATTTTTATAAGATGCAGCTCAAGACACTCTATAATTAACCTATACAATTTTTCTCATATCTTGTACATTAACAATTATATTGAGATTTTCCGTAGAAATGCGTCACCTGTATGTATGTAAACAGATTAAAAACTGAAAGTAAACCAGGATATGGCTTCTAGGGGGCCTAGTTTGCGCTCATTTGAAGAAATCTTTTTAAAATTCAAAAGTCGCGGTCTCCTCATTAACGAATGTTTTCTAGGAACATTAGCTAAAAATTACACACCGTTATATCATAAAATTAACTAAACCTACAGCCAAGCCATCAGAGGAAGGGTCTATTTAAAATTAATTTCCTGTAAATATTTTAGTAATTTTTTTCTTTAAATGCCTATAACTTTCTTGTCTTTTAACTTACAGACATAAGTTTTACTAGGTGGGTCACTTTTTACAATAAAAACACACGTACCAACTTTAGTTGCCTTTACTTTGTTATTTCTGGAAGATATAATTTTTTTCCGAAAGAAAACACAACATTTTCCGAGAAAACCTGGGCCAATTTTCCTGGCTAACGAATTTGTCCAAGCCACTTGCAAAAGGAAGGCATATATATATATATATATATATATATATATATATATATATATATATATATATATATATATATATATATATAAACATAGAGCAATTGAAACTGACTCCGGATACGGGTTCTAGGGGTCCTAGTTTGCGCTCATTTGAAGAAATTTCTTCAAAATTCTAAAGTCTCCCCATTAGTGATTTATTTAAAACAAAATTCACTAAAAGGCCAAAGACGCCAGGAATATTTTGAAACAGCACTACAGGAATTAGCAGAAAATGGTAATAAAACACACGTTATAACCTTTGATATCCAGCAAGTTCTTCCAAAACCTAAGTTGACTTGTTGAACTTGCTTTTATAAGAAAACACTCTAGTGTCACAGCTTTCGTATTTACTGTTGAAATTATGAGTGAGGCTACTTCTTTGAAGAATGAGTTAATAGCGAAAACTGTTTCAGATGAGCTTGACAGCTGCCTCAAAACATGTTTTGACGATTTTGGTGTCCAAGGATATACTTTGTACATCGTTTGTGACAACTTTTGCGGACAAAATAAAACTGGACAGTTGTTGGACTTTGAATACAACTTCAATCCATTGGAAGATTGAAGAAGATCATCCATGTGTTTCCCCAAGTGCGACACAGTACGCTGCCAAGCGATGGAGATTTCATGCTGGTAAAAAGTTGGCAAAAACCAAAGTAGCTATGTATTCTTCATCAGAATGGGCTTCTGAGATCCAAGAAAAAAGAATCCGTTTGTCATTCTCCCTGCAGCAAAGGAAGATTTATTAGACATTCCTCATCTAAAAGATAAATCTGCAAACATAGGTTTTGGCATCGGCCATTTGTTAAACTAGAATACAATACTCAACGATATGTCGTCAGCGCATATGAGTCATATTTAGGGCTTTCAAAAATCACCAGTTAGCAAACAAAATGTGCAAGGCCTAGTGATTTTATGGACAATGAACTCAGCGAGGATTTGTCTCTTAAACACACAGAGAGATCACCATTAGAAGAATAAAAAAGGCTCATGTTTTGTCATGTTTATAATGTATCCCGCTGATCCATCACCATTTTTAGTGAATTTTCTTTAAAAAATCCACTAATGAGATCCCGACTTTTGAATTTAGAAATTTTTTTCAATTGAGCACGAACTAGGACCTCTAGAACCCATATCCAGGGTCAGTTTCAATTTATATATATTTATATAATTTATTTATATGTATCACACCGATAACTCAAAAAATAACGGGCCAATTTAAATCAAATTTGGTACGTACTTTTTGTAAGTGGATAAATTCGTTAGCCAGAAAAATCAGCTCAGGTCTTCCTGGAAAATGTTGCGGTTTCTTTCTGAACCAAAATATATCTCCGAAAATAACAAAGTAAACGCAACCAACTTTGGTACGCGTGTTTGGATTATAACGATTTACCAAAACTTAGGTCAGTAAGTTTAAAGACGAAAAAGTTATAGCAATTTAAAGAAAAACAATTTGGGATTTTCCTCAAAACGTCAAAGTCGCGATTTGAAACGTCAACAGTGGCAACATTTAGGGAAAGAACCTGAAACAAATACGGGTTGTGTAAAGAAAATGTCACAAGAACTGTGTTCTGCAAACCCTCAAGTTTCAGCTTCAGTCGTCATTGTCCTTCATTTTACTAAAATATTTCCAGAGAAAGAAAAAGAAAAAAAATCGATACGTAGTAAGTGCGTTTTGATAGCGAATTTTCATTAAATGCTTCAAATTTCAATAACTCAATTTGCTATTAACCTAAGGTTCGTTGGCTACGACACCAGTTTTCTCGAAAACATTTAAAGTTTATTTTCGAATAATTGTTCTACATTTTCAAACAATAAGTTATTTTGATAAAATATGGTACATTGTTTCTACTATATAGGTCATATCGGTAACCAAATTGACGCCTGCTTGCATTAAAAAGAGATAATGTAAAAAACCTTTTTTTTATGAAAATTCACTTCCATAACGAACTTGCTGCGTCCAGGCTTTTATTATTTTCTTAGGGTTGCTTCAATAGTCATAAATAATAACGTAGCTTGTACTAGACTTTTTTAATTTACTTGTTTCATCATTATTAATGTTTTCTTATATTTATCATAGTTACAAAGTAGAGATTGGAACCTGTGATGAGCACTAATAAGTACACTTGGAAAACCCAAATCACCAAAACCCATATTTTAAAGACCTGATGATCGTTTCCCTAACATTGTTAGCGTCATCAAAGGATGAAAAATTCTAAACTACTGAACTACTACACATTATATTTATACCACGTGCGGGTAAAAGACTGATAACCTAGAGAGGGAGGAATCATAGGCAAACTTTCTGCGTCTATATTTTAATTGCCGGAAATTCTTTTTAAAATTTCGTTATACCTGTACCTATCGAGCTTCGAAAGATATTTTACATCAAACAGCCAGTGTAAACAGCGAACTATTAACAGTGACGGGGCACGGTTTAGGCAAATTTTGGAGATTATGGCTTTAGGTATATAAATACCCTTATAGGCGACTAATTTCACCGGTTGCTTAACATTTTTCATAAGCTTCAGGATTTCTTTATCTATGTGGTGATTATTATCCCAAATATGCTGAGCCTCACATGACTTGCCTACACTACCATATCTTAACTGTGCCAGATATTCCTTAAATCGGGTTACAATGGTTCTTCTAGTCTGCCCAACATTTTTAAAGTTACAACCTGTACAACTTATCTCATAGATACCTAACATTTCATGTTTATCATAGTATAGAGATAACAAATGCATGCATAAGACTAGGTCAGTTTCCAAGGACACTCAAATTTGCAAAAATAATCGCAGCTTTTAAAAAAGGAGATCCAGAAAATTTAGAAAACTATAGGCTCCCATCCGTTTTAAGCATACTATCGAAAATAATAGAGCGGCTAATATGTGACAAGATAATACTATTTTTAAATAGGTATCAAGTAATTACTTCTTCTCAGCATGGATTTAGACAAGGTTTCTCGACTGAAACAGCAGTGACTAGCTATATACAGGAGATAAATGATAAACTGGATCAAAACGAATGCGTCGTAACACTGTTTTTTGACCTATCATGTGCATTCGACACCGTGGATATCAAGTTTGTTTCTGATAAGCTGGATATGCTGGGCATACGTGGGATAGTAAATAGCCTTATAACATCCTATCTCACGCACAGGCAATTATATTATTATATTATATGTCAAAGTTGGAGAGGCAGAATCGGAGGCGTATAAATTGCCTCTTGGTACTCCACAAGGAAGTGTCGTTGGCCCACTTGTATTTCTTTTATATGTCAACGATCTTCCAAACCACATAACTGGTGGTAGGGTATTTATGTATGCTGACGACACTTCGATTGTTGTGAGTGGTAGGACTGTGGGGGACGTTGAGCAAAAAGCAAACTCGATATTGCAGTGCTTTCAAGAATGGTGTTATAAAAACAGATTAATCATCAATTATCAAAAGACGGTCTATATGGAAACACATAACGTACACTCTAATGAGAAGTTCAAAAGTATTAATCTGGAGATAAATAATGAAGTTATAAGAAACGAAAGCTGTGTAAAATTTTTGGGCATAGATGTTGACAGGATGACATTCAGCTACCATATAGACAACTTATGTAAGAAACTCAGTGGGGCCTTTTATGTAATTATTAATCTTAAAACAGCCTTAACACCACAAACCTATTAAATATATATTATTCAATGGTGTAGTCTCGTCTGTCCTACAACATAGTGGTCTGGGGCTAGGCAACAGATACATAGAGTCTTCGTTATTCAGAAGCGGATTTTGAGAGTAATATTTAATCTGCCATACGGCCACTCATGTTGTGATATTTTTAAAAAGGATGGAATTCTGACTGTGGCATCTATATATTTGCTACGTTTACTAACGTATTAACATACAAACAGAGACTCGTGCATAAAAAATTATAATGTGCATCACTATCACACTAGGAGAGAAGGGACGTTTCACTTAAAACTTCCTAGGCATGAATTTTACAAGAAGTCACCAGTTTACTCTGGCTGTTATCTTTATAACAGATTACCAGAGAATCTTAAAGGGGACTCGTCAGATTGTTTTAAAAAAGTTTGAAGAGCTATCTACTGAAAAATTGTTTTTATAGCATCGGTGAATTTTTATCCATGACAAACTGCAAAAAATGTTAATCTGTATTTATGTGATGTTTGTTTCTGGCGGTGTGATTTGTTTTTTACATTTATTGTATACTTGTATATATTGTGTATATATGTGTGGCTATTTTTAACTTCTTATTTGATTGTATTTTAGATTTTTTAGAGTATATCCCTAAGATATTTCAATTACCTCATTTTATAATTATATGAACCGGTACTTTTTAAATTCGATTTTAGAGTGTTTTAGGTATATGAAAAGATTGTTGTTAGATGATTGGAAATTTTGGACATTTTAAGATTATGGTTTTTATTTTTGTAGAGGAAGATGTCTGTTGTCTGTGATATCTGTGTTTGTTTTTCCTACTTTCTGGTATTTTTATCTAATCCTGACATGTCTTATCTACTGGATTTTGTAGCAAAAAGACCAATACAGATTATTATTATTATTATTATTATTATTATTATTATTATTATTATTATTATTATTATTATTGTTATTATTATTATTATTATTAACAATGTAGTTCCCACGATTTATCTGCATTAACCTGTTCTAACATTACGAACAGTTTCTTATGGTTATAAGTCATTATAACCGTTTTCGTTTATAATAATGATGATAACAATATTAACAAAGATCTAACCACATGTTTTATAAACTCGTCAGCATTACAAACGTTTTTATGTCTGAAATTAGAACAATAAAAAACTGGTAAAGTGATAAATTTTCGTTTTTTTTACTAGTGGTACTAAAAATAAAATAAAGTATTTTCGATGGGTAGTGATTGAAGATAGTTCTATTTTATAAGTGGTTCTAAATGTTTGTTATCACAAGGAACTTCGAAAAGATTTATTTCTGATCAATAGACAATCATTTGCTTTTACAAACTTACCTTTTAAGCACAACTCAATGCGGCTTTAGAGCAAACCGGAGTACCACAGATAATTTGTTAGCTTTGCAGACCGAAGTTTTACAAGATTTTATTTGTAAACCAAATACAATAGCTGTATTTTTTGACCTTGAACATGCCTTCGATATAGTCTGGAGGCTAAAGATTATAGAAAAGTTGGAACATACATGGAAATATTTTAGAATATATTAACAACTTCCTACAAGATCGTACATGTAATGTTAAATTGGGAGATGTCCGGTCTTCATTATTTAAATTGGAAAACGGAACTCCACAAGGTTCAGTACTGAGTCCAACTCTTTTCATAATGGCAATAGATGAGATTACTAAGCTTGTTAAATCACCAATTTTAGTATCTCTTTATGCAGATGACATAGTAATTTTTTGTAAAGGTAAAAATAATAACACCACGGCTAAAATTTTGCAAACCGCAATCAACGAAATTGATGCTTGGTGTAACGATCTTGGTTTCATACTCTCTTCCCAGAAAACACAAGCAATGATTTTTTCTAAAATTTTAAATATGCCAATTAATTGTACTCAAACTCCGTGGAGAACAGATAGAAGTAGTGGACAAAAAACGATTCTTAGGTTTAATATTTGATACTAAGCTAACCTGGAAATATCATACAGAAAATCTTAAAATGGAATGTATTTCCAGAATTAATCTTTTAAAATCCATATCACATTTAACTTGGGGAGCTGATGAACAATCATTGTTAACAGTGTATTTAGCAATCATACGATCTAAACTAGACTATGGAAGCATAGTTTATGGTACTGCAAGTAAAACACTATTAAATTCTCTTAACACCATTCAAAATAGTAGTGTGAGATTGATACTTGGAGCTTTCAAAACGACCCCAACAATATCACTGTGCGCTGAAGCATACGATCTACCATTATATTTGAGAAGAAATATGTTGCTGCAACAACATGCAGTGAAGATTATGTAGAATCCAAAAAACCCTTTACACCAGGCGTTTACAATGTTAACTCTAATTAACAGATTTAACGCCAAGCCAAGATGTTGTGCTCCTTGGTATGTAAGATTTCTTTGCACCTCGGATACCTATAGAGACGTAGCTCCTCTGCCAAACACCAAGTTAATTGGTCCTCCCCCTTGGTCAGATACGCAGGTTGCAGTAGATACCTCTCTCTTAGAATTCAGCAAGTATGTCACAATCCGTTACAACTGTTGCAAAACGCTTTCTATGACAAATTGTCTAAACATGCAGATTGTCACATTTTATATACTGATGCGTCAAAAAATGAAGACGGAGTTGGATGTTCAGTCATAGAAGACAGAAAATATCACAAATTTAGATTCCCTAAATCTACTAGTGTTTTTACCAGGGAACTCTTCGCTCTTCTTCAATCTCTCACAATACTTAATTACAAAGAGAACCCAGTACCAAAATATATTATTTGCACAGATTCACTGTCATCCCTCCAGGCACTTACGAAATCAAGAATAGATAACATCCTTGTTCACAAAATAAAATAAATGTTATCAAATTTGGAAATTATAACACTTCTGTCTTATTTTTATGGGTACCATCGCATATCGGTATTCAAGGCAATGCGATAGCAGATTCGAAGGCTAAAACAGCTATAAAAAGCGGAACAAAAATGAAATTCAATATGTGTTATGATCTCATCGCTGCTTACAGACGTCTACCTTTTATTAAGTGGCAGGATTTTTGGTCAACAAAAAATACCAAATTACATTTGTTTGAACCAGTAATTACAAAAAGTAAGTTACAACTAAAAATAAAACGTAAAGACAGCGTCCTTGTCAGAAGACTAAGATTAGGACACACAAAGATGACACACCAACATCTTCTAGAAGGAACACCACTCCCTACATGTAGTGAGTGCCGTGTACAACTATCAGTGCCACATTTCTTATTCAACTGCAAAGACTATGAACAAGCAAGGAAATTTAGCAATATGCCTAGTTCGATAACTACGGAAGTTCTACAACTTAAAAAATTAAACATAGAGCGTGTCATTGGTTTTTTGAAATCATCTGGACTTTATAATAAGCTTTAATTTATTTTTGATATTTGTCAGTTTTTTATAGTTACTGTTAATTAGAAATAAGGTTTACAAATATTTGTTAAATAATGTATTGCCCTATTAAATATTGTAGGTGCCAATGACAATTAATGTTAAGGCACCAATTTTTCTTTAAAAAAAAACTTTTTGTTGACAGGGTTTAGGACCGATATCTTTATATATCTAATTACTTCTCGTGATCTCTACTTCTCGTCTATACGGGGATATACAACATTTATTACTTTATAACAAACAAATCAATAGATAATTAACAAAAAAGCCATTTAGTCACAAAATTACCACTTGCCCTTAGAGAGCAATATTAAAAATGATTCCTACCTAAAATGTACTTAAAGAAAAGAAAACTAACTCGCCATTTTAACTTCACGGATGGACTTGCCCATATATTTTATTGGAATTGTTGAGGTCTTGCTATACTACTTGAAAACTAATTAAAAAGAAACTTACATAATTCATTTGGTAGCTTCTCGATCCTATTATTTGTCAAGAGTAAATTTTCCAGATGATCATGGAAAGCAATATTATCTGGTATATGCTTCAATTTGTTATTCCTCAAGTCCAGCCATGTTAGCTTATGCAGCTTCAGAAAGAAATCTTCAGGCAATTTCTTGATAGAGTTGCCTTCCAGATACAACATCTTTAGATTGGACATACTAAGTATATCTTTAGGCACTTCATATAATTTTTTTCTTGCTTGGTCCGAAATAATGTCAAACTGACTCATTTTGCTTGTTGAATTTGGTAAATGGTCTCACTGACAGACGCATGACGTTATTTCTCTGTTTATGTCACTTGGTGTGTCCACAGATGACACTCTGTAAATTGTTACCGTGGTAACTACTAACAAGTTAACGTGCTGCGGTAATTAAACGGCGCGTATTGATTATTACAGGTCCACCTGTTTGATCGAAGTGTTTTGGTTGCTTTGAGGTACATAATGAGAGGTGAATGGTATAGTTATGTAAATCAAACCATCAAATTTAAATTATAATGGAAGAAATGATTGGAAATCAGCTGAATTCCCATTTCTATATATTTATATAAAAAAGTCCGGATGCAGCAAATGAGTTATGGTAGAAAATTTTCATACGAATGGCTCCCCATAAGAAAATGGTAGTTGAATAACTGATAAATGAAAGAAATAATAAAAATTCTGGACGCAGCAAGTGCGTTATGGTAGTGAATTTTCATAAAAATGTTTTTATTGCAAATATCTGTATTTTCTTTTTAAGAAAGCAGGCATCAATTTTGGTTACCAGTATAACCTATATAGTAAAAGCAATGTGCCATGTTTCATAAAAATAACTTTATTGTGTGAAAATGTACAAACATTTCCCGGAAAAATGCGTTTCTTGGTCAACCTTATAGGTTAATAGCAAATTGGGCTATTCAAATATGAAGCATTTGATCAAAATTCGCTACCATAACACACTTTCCGCATTCAGAATGTCTTTTCTTACAAACATGCATTATATTTCGATGCAAAAATGCAATAACATAAGGCGTGTTTGATAAAAAAAAAGAAAATTTGTATCACTAACGACTTATGGGCCAGCTTGTGATTGTAGAAATATTTTTTTAAGATGTAGCTCAAGACACCCTATAATTAATATATACAAATTTTTTTATATCTTGTATAATAACGGATATATTAAGCTTTCTTGATTTCTTACGAAAATTCGACAAAAATTATATACCATTAAACGATAAACTCTATAGCTAAGACTACTACCAAGCATCAGAGAAAGGGTCTATTTGAAATGAATTGTCTGGAAACATTTTACTAAAATGAAGGACAATGATGGTTGAAACTAAGACTTCAGGGTTTGTAAAATATCCTTCTTGAGACATTCGATTTCCATAGCCCGTATTAGATTAAAGTTATTTGCCTAAATGTTGCCGATTTTGACGTTTTAGATTGCAACTTTAACGTTTTGAGGAAAACCCCAATTTATTTTTCTTTAAATGCCTATAACTTTTTTGTCTACAAAGCTAAATTTTGGTAGGTAACTTACCTATAAGGACATAAACCCGTGTACCAAATTTGGTTGCCCGTACTTTGTTAACTCCGGAGATTTTTTTGAATGAAATAAAACACAAAATTTTCCGGGAAAACCTGGGCAGATTTTCCTGGCTAACAAACTTATCCAAGCTATTTGCAAAAGGAATTTATTCACCAAATTTAATCAAAATCGGCCGATTATTTTTTGAGTTATCGGTGTGATACACACACACACACACACACACACACACACACACACACACACACACAAATATATATATATATATATATATATATATATATATATATATATATATATATATATATATATATATATATATATAAATAAAAATTCAAACTGACCCCGGATATG
Source organism: Tillus elongatus (assembly GCA_964006375.1). Lineage (NCBI taxonomy): Eukaryota > Metazoa > Arthropoda > Insecta > Coleoptera > Cleridae > Tillus > Tillus elongatus. The sequence goes on along the minus strand of OZ023266.1, from coordinate 30,104,506 downwards.
TGTTCTGGGGGGCCTAATTAGCGCTCATTTGAAGAAATTTTTTCAAAATTCAAAAGTCGGGATCTCCTCATTAGTTAATTTTTTTTAAGAAAATTCACTAAAAAGTGGTATAGTGAAATGGTAAATCTAAAATATATGAGGAAGAGCATGCATTTCGCGATTGATCAGTATTTTTTAGGCTATTAAATATTGTCAGTTTGAAGTTAGACAAGCAATGTAACCATTAATTATCAAATTACTTCTTACTTTCTCGTTTTTTTTTTGACCCTCAACCCAGAATATTATTTATTTTGTCAAAGAAACTGAATAAGTTGTTTTTATCATTCAACTTTTTAGTGAAGTTTCTGAGAAAAAAATCAGTAACGGAGAGATCCCGACTTTTTAATTTAAAATATACAGGGTCGCTGATAAGTCTGGAAACGGTCGATTATCCGGGAAAATATACAAGGTGTCGAAAAAAGTTTTATACAAAAGTTTTTGGGTTCTTCAATGTCTACTAGGCGGTGATAATTTTATTTATACAGGGTTGGTCATACAGGCGTGGCACACCAATATTATTATTTTTTTAATGGAACACCCTATATATTATTCGATATTTCAATCCTTCTCTTAATTTTGAGCAACATTTATGAGAAGCATAATGTACCTAAACTCAATCGTTTCCGGGTAAAAAAATAAATAAAAATAAACGCTACTGTTTTTAAAATCTATTGGATGAAGAACAAAAATAAATGAAAAGTAGAATATCTTTTGAAAACAATCTGTGAGTGTGAAAAGAACCGGTTGCGATGTTTTTAACATTGTTTGGAATCCCAAGATAAGATAAGATGCCCATAAGAAACGCAGTATTATTCTTTTGTTTTAAAATGTTTCCAGGACAACGAATGTCAAACATTCATTCAGTGTCAACAGTTTTGAAACATTAGTAATTTAGTGTCAACAGTTTTTGTGCAAAATGGCAAGTTTAAGTGAAACCGAACGTATCGAAATTTTAATGATGATAGGGTACGGTGATAGAACACGAAGTTTTGCTCAAGTGGTGATTATGTTCAATGAGTTGCATCCTGAGCGGGAATCGATCTCCAAATCCACAGTTTCGAAAACTTTGCATCGTTTTCACGAAACTGGCGGTATCAAGGATAAACCTAGAACTGGAAGGCCAGTAACCGTTACAAATGAAGAAAATTCTTTGAATGTAATATTGGATGTGGTGGAAAATCCGAAAACTTCGGCACAGCAATTGGCTTTAAATCACAATATGAGTCGATATTCAATTCAAAAGATTACGAAGCGGGAAAAGTTCCGTCCATATAAAATTCATTTATTGCAAGAACTGAGTGAAGACGATTTTGATCGCAGAATCGAGTTCTGTGAACTTATTATGGAGAAGTTACGCCAAAATTTTAACTTTGCCAACCACATTTTGTTTTCCGACGAATCTACATTTTGTTTGAATGGACAAGTCAACCGACACAACTGTAGGTACTGGTCAGACGAAAACCCACATTGGATGGAACAAATTTACACCCAAAGACCGCAAAAAGTAAATGTTTGGTGTGCTATTATTGGTGGACATATCATAGGACCTTATTTTATACACGGTAATTTGAACTCTGCTCGATATTTGACACTTTTGCAAGAATCAATTTTTCCAGACGTAAGTCGATTATTTCCGAACAATAACGACCCAAATCTACCAGCGGAAGAAATATTGTTTCAGCAGGATGGGGCACCCCCTCATTTTGGAATTGAGGTACGGGAATATCTGAATCAAACCTTTCCTGGCAGATGGATAGGGCGCAGGGGAACTATTGAATGGCCAGCTAGGTCTCCCGACATGACGCCGCTTGACTTTTTTTTGTGGGGTCATGTAAAAAATTTAATTTACCAAAATAGACCGCAGAATATTGAAGAGTTGCAAGCAAGGATTGTGCATGAAATTAATAACATTCCTCAAAACGCTCTTGTAAATGCAGTGCAATGTTTTGTTAAGCGAATTCATTATTGTCAGGAGGTCAATGGAGAACACTTTGAACATCTTATAAAATAGGATTCCAAACAATGTTAAAAACATCGCAACCGGTTCTTTTCACACTCACAGATTGTTTTCAAGAGATATTCTACTTTTCATTTATTTTTGTTCTTCATCCAATAGATTTTAAAAACAATAGCGTTTATTTTTATTTATTTTTTTACCCGGAAACGATTGAGTTTATGTACATCATGCTTCTGATAAATGTTGCTCATAATTAAGAGAAGGATTGAAATATCGAATAATATATAGGGTGTTCCATTAAAAAAAAATTAATATTGGTGTGCCACGCCTGTATGACCAACCCTGTATAAATGAAATTATCACCGCCTAGTAGACATTAAAGAACCCAAAAACTTTTGTATAAAACTTTTTTTGACACCTTGTATATTTTCCCGGATAATCGACCGTTTCCAGTCTTATCAGCGACCCTGTATATATATATATATATATATATATATATATATATATATATATATATATATATATATATATATATATATATATATGTATCAGACCTATAACTCAAAAAATACTGGACCGATTTTGATAAAATGTAGCATGTGCCTTCCTTTTGTAAATGGCTTGAAGAAGTTTGTTAGCCAGGAAAATCAACCAAGTTTTCTGGGAAAATTTTGGATTTTCTTTCAGAAATATTTTTTATCTCAAAAAATAGAAAAGCTATGGTAACCAAATTTGGTAAGTAACTTTACAATGTTAAAAGGAAACTATATAGCAAAATCTGTATTTCTATGTTAAAAGAAAAAAAGTTATAAAAAATATTTGGTGCCTGAACATTTCTATGAAAATTCACTACCATAACGCACTTGCACTTGCAAAATGGGATAAAGGTAAGCTGTTTTTTTTTGCATTTTTCGTTTATACTTCTTTTTTACCTTCTTCGTCGCCAAGCACTCCCATTCACTCCAGGTACTTGGTGACTGGTTGCAAGAATTTTTTCTTGTGATGCGTCCAAGGAGGGTTCTTAGCATATTTCTGTTTTTTTTTAATATAAAAACCTTCTGTGAGCTTATCTGCAAATTTACCTAACACTTTTATTTTTACTACTTTTGTAAAATAAAAGAAGAAAAGTTTATCTCTACTTTTTATGAGGAGATCCCGACTTTTGAATTTTGAAAAAATTTCTTCAAATGAGCGCTAATTAGGCCCCCCAGAAAACATATCCGGGGTCAGTTTCAATTTTTATATGTTTATATATATATATATATATATATATATATATATATATATGTATCACACCGATAACTCAAAAAATAATGGGCGGATTTTGATTAAATTTGGTGAAAAAATTCCTTTTGCAAATGGCTTGGACGAGCTCGTTAAGCAGGAAAATCTGCCTAGGTTTTCCCGGAAAATTTTGTGTTTTCTTTCGAAAAAAATTTGTATCTCCGGAATTAACAAAGTAAGGGCAACCAAGTTTGGTACGCTGGTTTATATCCTTATAAGTAAGCTACCTACCAAAATTTAGCTATGTAAGTCTAAAGAAAAAAAAGTTATAGGCATTTTAAGAAAAATAAATTAGGGTTTTCCTCAAAACGTCAAAGTGGCGATTTAAAATGTCAAAATTGGCAACATTTAGGCAAATAACTTGAATCTAATACGGGCTATAGAAATAAAATGTCTCAAGAAGAATGTTTTACAAACCCTAAAGTCTTAATTTCAACCGTCATTGTCCTTCATTTTACTAAAATATTTGCAGAAAATTCATTTCAAATAGACCCTTTCTCTGATGCTTGGCAGTAGCCTTAGCTATAGAGTTTATCGTTTAATGGTATATAATTTTTGTCGAATTTTCGTAAAAAATCAATAAAGCTCAATATATCCGTTATTATATAAGATATGAAAAAATTTTGTATATATTAATTATAGGGTGTCTTGAGCTACATCTTAAAATAATATTTCTACAATCACAGGCTGGCCCATAAGTCATTGGTGATACAAATTTCCTTTTTTTTTTTAATCAAACACGTCTTATGTTATTGCATTTTTGCATTTTCCATCGAGATATAATGCATGTTTGTAAGAAAATAAATTCTAGACGCAGCAAGTGCGTTATGGTAGCGAATTTTGATCAAATGTTTCATATTTGAACAGCTCAATTTGCTATTAACCTATAAGGTTGAGCAAGAAACGTGTTTTTTCGGGAACACTTTAAGTTTACTTTTGTAAAATTTTGTACATTTTCACACAATAAAGTTATTTTGATGAAACATGGCACATTGTTTCTAATATATAGATTATACTGGTAACCAAATTTGATGCCTGCTTTCTTAAAAAAACACATATTTGTTATTAAAAACATTTTTATGAAAATTAACTACCATAACGCACCTGCTGCGTCCAGAATTATTAGAATTGTTTTTACACATTCATACACTACAAACAACCCAGGCATCTAATATAATTTAGGTTAAGTTATTTATTGAATTCTTGTTTTGAGTACATATTACCCATTTTTTTTCGCCGTTAAATACATATCTACATTTATGACGATTCACCGTTAATTGTTGAATATCAAAATAATCTCGAATAAATAACATTCAGTTCGTAATACCGTTAATTCACTGTACAGTTATGTTTATTTATTTATTTATTTATTAAAACTGCTCCATATCGGAAATAGTCAAAACACAAAAAACAGCTTATCAACGCTGAAATTTAAAATTAAAATATTTGTCCACAGAATAAAAAGAATGATCTCTAAAAAACGATTTTAAAGCAAGCTTAAATTGCCTGAGGCTGCTCAAATTTTTGACGCTGTCAGGTAAATGATTATATAAGCGTATTGCAGTGTTGCGAGGTGCCCGATTAATCTGTTCGATCCTATAAGGGGGAACATACAAATCCTTAGTCTGTCTTGTTTTATACGCTGTAATATTACAGCAGGTACTAAAAATTGCAATATTTTTTTCTGACATAACAAAGCGCCTCAAGCATATATAGGCACGTCACTGTTAAAATGCCATACCGTATAAATAATGGTCTACAAGATGCGGAAGACGGCAGGACAAACATGGTGCGGACAATTCTCTTCTGCATCAACAGAACCCTCCCCAGATGCACACAGCCGCCCCAACACAGCAAATCATATGCCAGGAGACAGTTGACACTACCATAGTAGCATGTCAACAACGCCCGAGTACTCAAGGAATCCCGCAGCTGCAGCAACGCGTAATTCCTAGATGCAAGAGAGGCCACCACATGGTCAACATGGACATCGCATGATAAATTAGAATCCAGATGGATCCCCAAAAACTTTACAGACGTACCCTGTCTTATTGAACCGTTATCAGATCTCACATATAGGCTCAGATTCGGATGCACACCCACCGGAGAAAAAGAAGCATTTCAGTCTTCCGCGTGTTAAGAACCAGACCATTTCGCGAACACCAGGCTGACACCTGAGACACACACACACACACATTAGTTGCAGCACCAAGCTCTTCAAAACTTTCCCCTGAGATTGCAGCAGTGGTGTCATCTGCGTACAAAGTTAAGTGGTATTGTTTGAGATCATAAACAATATCGTTAAGAAAAATTGTAAACAAAACAGGGACTAATATGCTGCCCTGCGGCACGCCGCTCGACACGGCTGAAAATCCAGACATATAGTTCTTACCTGCCTGTCGTATCCCGACAGCCTGACTTCTCCCAGACAGGTAGCTTTTTAGCCATACATATGCATTTCCTCTTATGCCATAATACTCCAATTTTTTCAATAAAAGGGAATGGTTGACCGTATAAAACGCTTTCGAAATGTCGAAGAACTGCCCGCCGAATTTGGACCCACTGTTAGTGAATTTTCTTTAAAAAAAATCACTAATGAGGAGATCCCGACTTTTGAATTTTGAAAAAGTTTCTTCAAATGAGCGCTAATTAGGCCCCCCAGAACACATATCCGGGGCCAGTTTCAATTTTTATATGTTTATATATATATATATATATATATATATATATATATATATATATATATATATATATATGTATATATATATATATATATATATATATATATATACATATATATATATATATATATATATATATATATATATATATATATATATATATATATATATATATATATATATATATATATATATATATATATATATATTTATTTATATATATATATATAAGTATCACACCGATAACTCAAAAAATAATAGGCCGATTTTGATTAAATGTGGTGATAAATTCCTTATGCAAATGGATTAGACAAGTTTGTTATCCAGGAAAAACTGCCTAGGTTTTCCCGGAAAATTTTGTGTTTTCTTTCGAAAAAATTTTATATTTCCGGAATTAACAAAGTAACTGCAACCAAATTCGGTACGCGGGTTTATATCCTTATAGGTAAGTTACCTACCAAAATTTAGCTATGTAGCTCAAAAGGCAAAAAAGTTATAGGCATTCAAAGAAAAAGATTTTGGGGTTTTCCTGAAAACGTCAAAGTTTCGATTTAAAACGTCAAAATCGGCAACATTTAGGCAAATAACTTGAATCTAATACGGGCTATGGAAGAAAAATGTCTCAAGAAGAATGTTTTACAAACTCTGAAGTCTTAGTTTCAACCGTCATTGTCCTTCATTTTACTAAAATGTTTCCAGAAAATTCATTTCAAATAGACCCTTTCTCTGATGCTTGGCAGTAGTCTTAGCTATATAGTTTATCGTTTAATGGTATATAATTTTTGTCGAATTTTCGTAAAAAATCAATAACGTTCAATATATCCATGTCTTGAGCTACATCTTAAAAAATATTTCTACAATCACAGGGTGGCCCATAAGTCGTTGGTGATACAAATTTTCTTTTTTTTTTAATCAAACATGCCTTATGCTATTGCATTTTTGCATTTTCCATCGAAATATAATCCATGTTTGTAAGAAAAGAAATTCTGGATGCAGCAAGTGCGTTATGGTAGCGCATTTTGATCAAATGCTCCATATTTGAATAGCCCAATTTGCTATTAACCTATAAGGTTGACCAAGAAACGAGTTTTTCCGGGAACACTTTAAGTTTACTTTTGGAAATTTTTGTACATTTTCACACAATAAAGTTATTTTTATGAAACAGGGCACATTGTTTTTACTATATAGGTTATATTTATGTAACAGAAGACTGTCAGGTAAGTGCTAAGCACGGCAACCTGAGTTGACAGCTGCCTACGAAAGCGAAATTGGCACGGAGACAGTAAATTGTATCTTTCCAAAAACGACCCGAGCAGAAATTTGTTTACAACACCTCAAAAAATAAGATATTGTCTTTAAGACAATAGTTTTGATTTACCTGCTATTTCGTATAAAAGAAACATTATAATTTATTTGTAATTGATCGTATTCGAAAATTTTGAGCAAAGTTACACAAGTCTGTAATAAATGTTATTTTAAACACCAAAACGCAATATAAAATTTAGGTGTTATCCGCATTTGGAATACACATTACGTATTCCCTTCCTCTCGCCACTCTCCCCCCTCAGAGTTACCAGACAACCTATCTAATCTATGAATCTTGTGTATGGATCAAGTTCCGGTACTCCAGGGAGGGGGGTTTACTAAGTGCTAGTCCCACACTACCTCAAATTGCCACACACTTCGGTGTGTAATTCAGTGTGTCCATTAGAATTCTCACGCCGATATAAAAAAATCTCGGGACGCAGCAAGTGCGTTATGGTAGCGAATTTTCTTTAAAATATTTTTAATAGCAAAGGTCTTTCTTTGATGAAAGCAGGCATCAAACTTGGTTGCCTATATAGTAGAAACAATGTATCATATTTCATTGAAACAAATTTATTGTTTGAAAATATATAAACATTTTTCAAAAGTATAGATGCAGCAAATGTGTTATGGAAGTGATTTTCCATAAAAATGTTTTTAATAGCAAATGCGAGCAGGCATCAATCTGATTACCGGTATAGCCTATGTAGTAGAAACAATGTACTATATTTTATCAAAATTACTTATGGTTTGAAAATATACAAAAATTTTCCGAAAATAAACTTAAATGTTGGTTTTCTATCCAACAAAGCTTACGTTAATAGCAAATTGAGTTATTGAAATTTGAAGGATTTAATGAAACTTTGGTAAATTTGCAGATTAGTACCCGAACGCTTTTCAACAAATTGTTTTCAGAGACATTACTAGGACCTCACCTGCAGGTTTCTGAACAGTTTTTTGAAAAACGTTCGGGAGCTAAACTGCAAATTTACCGAAAATTTGCTACCAAAACGCACTTACTGCGTCCAGATTTTTTTCTTACAAACGCATCATATTTCGATAAAAAATGCAAAAATGCATTAACGAATTTGTTCTACGAAAATTAGTTAAAAAAATTATACACCCCTACTCACTCCTGGTCCCGTAACTTCCTTGGGAAGTGTGAACAAGAAATTTTTCTTGGGGTTTGTGGATCCAGAGGGGTGGGGACCTAGGCAGGTTTCTGAAAACAGTTTTTTGAAAAGCGTTCGGGGCTAAACTGCAAATTTATCGAAAATTCGCTACCAAAACGCACTTACTGCGTCCAGATTTTTTTCTTGCAAACGCATCATATTTCGACAAAAAATGGAAAAATGCATTCACGAATTTGTTCTACGAAAATTAGTTTAAAAAAATTATACACCCCTACTCACTCCTGGTCCCGTAACTTCCTTGGGGAGCGTGAACAAGAAATTTTTCTTGGGGTTTGTGGATCCAGGGGGGGCCCTAGGCAGGTTTTTGAAAACAGTGTTTTGAAAAGCGTTCGGGAACTAAACTGCAAATTTACCGAAAATTCGCTACCAAAACGCACTTACTGCGTCCAGATTTTTTTCTTATAAACGCATCATATTTCGATAAAAAATGCTAAATTCTATTAACGAATTTGTTCTAAAAAAATTAGCTAAAAAAATTATGCACCCCTACTCACTCCTGGTCCCGTAACTTCCTTGGGGAGTGTAAACGAAATTTTTCTTGGGGTTTGTGAATCGGGGGGGGGGTCTAGGCAGGTTTCTGAAAACAGTGTTTTGAAAAGCGTTCGGGAGCTTAACTGCAAATTTACCGAAAATTCGCAAACAAAACGCACTTACTGCGTCCAGATTTTTTTTAAGATAAACGCATCATATTTCGATAAAAAAATGCAAAAATGCATTAACAAATTTGTTCCACGATAATTAGCTAAAAAAATTATAGGCCGTTAAACCATAAATTTCACTAAACCTACAAATAAATATCCAAACAGCTACCAAACTTAACTAAACTGACAGCCAAAGCACCAGAGAAAGGGTCTATTTGAAATGGATTTTCTGTAAACATTTTAGTAAAATGAAGGGCAATGACGGTTGAATCTGAAACTTAAGGGTTTGCAGAACACTCTTCTTGCAACATTTTCTTTTCATAAATGGTATTTGTTTTACATTCTTTGCCTAAACATTGCCAATTTTGACGTTTAATATTGCGAGTTTGACGTTTTGAGGAAAACTCCAACATTTATTGCTTTAACTGCCCATAACTTCTTTGTCTTTAAAGCTATGGACCTAAATTTTGGCATGGAGTTCACTCTTTATAATACAAACACGCGTACCAAATTTGGTTGCCCTTACTTTGTTATTTCCGGAGATATCATTTTTTTAATAAAGAAAACACAAAATTTTCCGGGAAAACCTGGTCAGATTTTCCTGGCTAACGAACTTATCCAAGCCACTTGCAAAAGGAAGGTACTCTGCAAATTTTATCAAGATCGGTCCATTATTTTTTGAGTTATCGGTCGGATATATATATATATATATATATATATATATATATATATATATATATATATATATATATATATATATATATATATATATATATATATATATATATATATATATATATATATATATATATATATATATATATATATACACAGATCTCCCCATAAGCGAATTAAAAAAAAAATTCGCTAAAAGACCTGTATTTTCATCTGACGTCTCCTATAATATGTTTTTGTATTATGATAGACTGAAATACCTCTATTTTATGTTATGTTATATTGTTCCAGCGGCATAAATTTTAAGGATTAAGGAAACCTGTTATGTATAATATTAATTTCCTACGATTTAGCAAAGCAATAACGATTTACAATCTAAACCATCTACATAATCTGAAGTCATAAGAAGCAAACAAACGGCTTCGTTCTATCCATATATCAGATGTCATATTCTCGTATGAAGGTAAATACGACTTGGTAACAAATCATACCGAGTAAGTTGTGGAAAGTTGTCACTTATAAAACTTTGTGAGCTCCTCGAATGAAATGAAATATGACTGCGTCCATATTGCTGTAAACCTGTTTACTCCTCTCCCATTTCAAACTCTTGCATCCTGAAAACTGTAATGTAGGTTTTTTTTGTGGTAATTTCCCGAAGCCTCCAATCTGCTGATACGCCTGGCTTTGCGAGTGGCTGAAAGTTGCGGTGTCTTCTTGTATTAAAGTTTTACAACTATAAATCTTTACAGTAATGTTCTCTTCACTATATGAAGTTAGGAATTTATCTTTTTAGTTGCGCATTAATTAAGACTTAAAGTCCGACGAAATAATTTAAGGGTTAAGTTTTTAGTTATCATAATTGCATACAGGCCATTAAAATATTAAACTTTATGGATGACTGTTTTATTTATAATATAAATTCTTCTAAAATCATTAGAATTCCGGAAAAACTAACCTAGAGACAGTAGCTGAAAAGACGTAAAAATTCTAAGTAATGTAACTTTATCAACTACTTTATATGTATAGATATACAGGGTGAGCCAGGGTTAATTTTGAGAACTTCAGGAATCGATAGAACAAGTTAAAATTTAAATCAACTTGTTTCCTAAGTCGCATCGTTTCGGAGATAGAGGGCGTTGAAGTAGGAATTTTTTCACTGATTTTCCCTCATAAGTTTTGAACCACTCATCCAATTGAAGTGGAATTCTGAACAAAAACACTATTTATCATCTTACGGATTTTTTCTAAAGTTTGGACCACCCACCCCTCTTAGAACTTGATTTTGTGTGCTACCCCCGTCTTACTTTATTTCAAAAGTTCAATAAAAAAATTATTTTAATAAAACAGAAGCACCCCGTTTTTATCTGATTAATTATGCAAGTTTTCGTCTCTTGTGTTTTTTCGAAATCTGGGCTTCTTTCTGAGATATTTAATGAAATTCATGACGTGTAGCGCCCTAGTCGCATACATTTCATTTAACGTTATAACGGACCATGGAAACTAAAACTCACAGAGATTCGCGTAAACTGACATTTGTGAAAACTATTGTCAAAAGTATTATTTCAAGAGTGTTATTAATGCTAATAAAATATGCCAAGAATGTTTACAAATACAGAATACGCCAATATACATTATGTATATGGTTTATATGACGGCAATTCCAACACGCCAGTGCAAGAGTACCGAACACGTTTCCCAAAGAGAAGAGTTCCAAATGCACAAGTTTTTGTAGATATACATCGTGGATTTTTGGAATATGGTTTGCGCCACTACAGTGAACAGAATCGTAATGTGCATCCAAGAAATAATCAGCGAATTCTTCGTCTTTTTGATATCGATATAACTTTCAGCACACGGCGAGCAGTCGGCAACTCAATTTATCTCAATCAAAACTACGGAGAGCACTCAAACAAGATCATCGGAGGGCTTTTCATTTCCAACCAGTTCAAGGCCTGCGGGCAGGAGATGCTGAAAAACGTCTAAATTTTTGTAGATGGGTTTTAGATTCAACAGAAATCAATCCACAATTTCTGCTTAAGATTTTATGGACAGACGAATCTAATTTCACAAGAGCTGGAACTATGAATTACCATCACCTTCATGTTTGGAGTGAAATCAATCCTCGATGTGTCAGACTAGCTTCGTTTCAGCAACAATTCAGTGTAAATGTGTGGACAGGTGTTCTAGGTAATAACCACTGTGGGATGCATATTTTGCCTCCACGTTTAAATGGGGATTTATTTCACGAGTTTCTGGAAAACTCTCTCCCGGATGTGCTTGAATATGTCCCCTTAAACTGATGTCAAGAGACCTGATGCAATCGGGTGGTGCTCCTGCGCATTACGGAAGGCAAATACGGCAGTGGTTAAATGAGCATTATCCTCTTCGATGGATTGGACGGCTGTTCAACAATCACCATAATATGTGTATTCCTTCCGAAGGATTAGTGGCTTGGCCATCGCGCTCGCCAGATCTAAAACCTCCGGATTATTTAGTTTGGGATTATCTAAAAGCAGTTGTCTATGATACGCCGGTAAATACCCGTAAATAATTGATCCAAAGGTTAAGGCTTGTTCTGAAGAATTAAAAAAGAATCGTGTTCAAGTAGCAGCTGCAGTTAATACACTAGTTCGGCGATGTCAGAAGTGTATTGGGGTTGGAGGAATGAACTTTGAGCAATTATTGTAATTGTTTTGTTACTTGATAAGTTTGTTGTGAATTTTGTAATAAGCATTTGTTATCAAATTAATGCTTGCTGTTTTTTTGGCATTTTTTCTCAGCACTAGAAACACTCTTGAAACAATTTTTTGACAACTTTTGACAATAGATTTCACAAATGTCAGTTTACGCAAATCTCTGAGAGTTTCGGTTTTCCATGGCCTGTTATAACCTGCTGTTTAAGTACACTTGGAGAACCCAAATCACCACAATACATTTTAAAAGACCTGACGATCGTTTCACTAACCAAGTTAGCGTCATCAGAGGATGAAACATTCTAAATACTTAAAAAACTAACATCAACTTATATACCGGATCTTAGGTAAAGAGATCGAACTGAGATGGGAAACTAGTCGCAGGCAAATTTCACAGTGTATTGTATTTTTATTGCCGGACAAGGTCTTTGTGCTGTCCCTGCTATTTTATCTAAAATGTGTCCATCTGTAATAGTTTTGAGAAGTTTCAACGACAGCTAAATTAACATCGATTCCTTTGGCGGCAATAACTGTAACTTATGTTACGTGCCGAAAACGTGGGAATTTTATTTAACAAAGCAATCGATCAGGTGACTCGTAATTGGCGGTGGTGCAGCGTTCATACAGTTTTTGTTGTAACTATATTTCGCAATATATACGCTCTCGAATCCGTTTAGTTGTCCTTCACTTAGTGAACCTGCTGTTTGTTGCCAGTAATTTTCATTTGTAAAAATTCCATAGGTGGCTTGTTAAGTATTACATTTGTTGAAAACAGTTTGCATTCTGAAAATGTGCGTTAGTATAAATATAATTTTATTTGTTAGAGAATTAAATTTTAGAAATAATAAATCTTATATCTGCTGTTGACATAAAATACAGGGTGTTTCATTTAAATTAAACAAATCGGTACCGTTTAAAGCTTGTAATTGTTTAGTCATAATTCTTGGACATTCTGTATAGGTTAGCCAATGTTTCACAAAAGCGTCATAAAACTTAGCCAATTCCATGTTAGATTTAATATAAAAAAATTAAACATTTTTTGAGAATTTAAGGTTTGAATTGTTACTACGTTTTCATAGAATACAAAATATTTCAGAAACTGCAAGGTTTAAGTCAGGTAAACCCCAGTAAAAATTGTTTTTATTCTGGTCGTAGAAACTGAAAATGCAACAATATACACAATGTTCTATTTAAAAAAATAAAACTTTGATACGTTTTGTACGTTTGGGACAATCTGTACATTGTAAAAATAATTTTAAAATGTACTGCCAATAAGCTCATATCCACACCGCTTAAACTTTTCAAAAACAAGTAATTTAGCCATAATCTTCCATGTCAAATAACGTGAATAACTCTGTATACATATAAAAATTGAGACCGACCCCGGATATGGATTATAGCGGGTCTAATTTGCGCTTATTAGAAGAAATCTCTTCAAAATTCAGAATCCGCGACCTCATCAGGAAATTCTTTTACGAAGATTCGCTGAGAGTTTTAAATGTAAACAGAAAGTACTAAAAAAGATTGCTAGTTAAAAAATATACAAGCGAAACAACACAGCATTAATTCTGTAAAATATTGAATTTTTAGTGAATTTTCGTAGAAAAAAATTCACCACGGGGACTTTTGAATTAAAAAAAACTTCAAATGACCGCGAATTAGTCCCCCTAGAACTCATGTGCGGGGACAGTTTCAATTTATATATATATATATATATATATATATATATATATATATATATATATATATATATATATATATATATATATATATATATATATATATCATTATCATACCACAGTAATGAAAACAGGACACCTCTACAACTGACACAGACCGAAAACACAACCAATCAAACAACTGTAGACTGAGCAATAGAAGCCCAACACGCAGGCGTCACGTACATATTCAGACATAGAACACACAGGAACGATCAGAGTCATTAGCTTGCTGATGTTGAACCAGGAAGGTTCGAAACTGCAGTCCACGTAAACAAATCAAAAATCGCAAAATGTACAGCAAACAAATAAAGTGTATATTTAAAAGTGACTACAGTGTAGTGCAACGTTCCAAAAGATATATATATATATATATATATATATATATATATATATTTATATATATATATATATATATATATATATATATATATATATATATATATATATATATATATATATATATATATATATAGGTACCACACTGATAACTCAAAAATAATGGACCGATTTTTATAAAATTTGGCAGGTTATCTTTTATTATTGACTTGGATGGCTTCGTTAGCGAGGAAAATGGAACTAGGTTTTTCGGGAAAATTTTGAGTTTTCTTTTGGAAAAAATTTATATCTCCGGAGATAAAAACCCACGGCAAACAAATTTGGAGAGCTGGTTTACACTGTAAAAGCCAAACTCTGGACGAAACTTTAGGTCTCCAAGGTGAAAGAAAAAAGTTATAGGCACTTAGTGGAGCAAAATTTTAGTGGCACTAAAAGCCAGAGAAGGCACAATACCAAAATATTTAATGTATTAAACAAAATCTGCTAAATATTACAGACAACGCTTATATTTTCATGGCGCAAAAAGTTCAAGAAGTACCAGAAAATTACTTTGAAAATTTTATAAAATTTCTCCTATAAATGTCAAACTGGAGATTTAAACGGTGAAAATTCTTACAACTATTGTGGTTTATGATTGCTTAAAATGTATATTAGAATGTTCTAGATCTATGCTACTCTTCTCATTTGATAAAACAGTGGAAAGTATGCCTCTAAAGACCTTACATATTATAAATAAATAACTGAAGACCATTACGGGTTATCTACCTTTTATTGCACAATATTCTCCAAGTGTTGCGGGGGCCCAATGGTTAGATGCCTGGCTTTAAGCGAAGGGACGCGGGTTCAAATCTCACCGTAACTGAATTTCTCTTTCAGATTTTTTTAAAAACTTTTTTTCGTCTTTGATTCATTTTTAACGTTATCTGATCAGATTGTGTATCTCCGATCTTTTTTTAGCGACTTTTTGTTGAAAATTAAGACTTTTAATTCAAGTTTAATAGTAGCTGTTGTTGCACTTAATAGCTAAAACCGTTCCACAGTTAACATAGACGTAGAGATTTGGGACATCAGAAGAGGTTGTTTTCTTCTCTCCAACCGGATTCAATTTTTGCTGCATCAACAGGCAAAAGAATTTTCTACGTGAAGTCACAGTATAAGCATCTTGTTCTGTATTTAGATCGGATTTTGGATATTTTTAAATTTATTTAATTTATCTCTATTAGCTAATTTTTTTGTACAATATGTTATTTTAACAGAGATTTTTCTTAAACATGAATTTAATGAATGTTCTTAGAAGAAATATTTGTTGCGAATTTTTGTATGAAAAACTAAGTAATTGATGGAACATTTTTTAAACGAAATTCGTCGAAAATAAGTTTGTAATGGATTTTTGTGCAAACAAATTATTTTATTTTCAATGTAAATTACAGATTAGGTATATAATTTGAATTTTATGTATTCTTCTAGCAAAATTTCGTATAAAAAGATATTCAGGCAGTTTTCGAAGAAATTTTTTCGTGTTTCCGTAGAAATCATTCTTTGCAAGATGTTTTTCTGAAATTTTGGTAATGAATGATAAATGTTTAATAAGTTAATATAAATTTTTATTTACGGATTATCTTCAAAGAATTGTTAATAAATTTTCATGACGTTTTTGTTGTCTCGTCGAAAAAGTTTTTGGGAAAATTATATTTCTGTAGGTGTTATAAGTTATTATAAAAAAATGTTTACGGATTTTCTTCAAACAATTGTTTGCAAATTTTCATGAAATTTCTGTTGTCTCGTGGTAAAAGTTTTTGGGAAAACTATATTTTTGTAGGTGGGTAAATAACTTGAAATCGTTCGTTGGCCAGGAAAATCGGACCGGTTTCCTTTAATTTATTTAATATATTTTTATCATCCAGTTTTTTTATATAGAAAATGTTGTTTTAATAGCGAATTTGCTTATAAATAGGGTTAATGAATTTTCTTTGAAGAAATATTTGTTGAGAACTTTTGTATGAAAAATTATTCAGTTGAGGGAACATTGTCGAAAATAATGTTTTAATGGCTTTTCGTGCACACAAATTATTTTGTGTTCAATTTTAATTGCAGATTAGCTATATAATTTGAATTTTATTTTATTTATTCTTTTAGCAAAATTTTGGGTAAAAAAATTTAGCTAGTTTTTGCAGACATTTTTGTGTGCTTCCGTAGAAATAATTTTTGTAAGATGTTTTTGTGAATTTTTGGTAATTAATGATAAATGTTTAATAAGTTATTATAAAAAAAAATGTTTTCGGATTTTCCTTCAAAAAATTGTTTGCGAATTTTAATGAAATTTTTTTCAAGTTTCGTCGAAAACGTTTTTGTGAATAATTGTATTCTGATAGGTGGGTAAATAACTTAAAGAGGTTCGTTGGCCACAAAAATTGGACCAGTTTTTTCTAAAACACTAGGTTAATTTTCGAAAAAATGTAATTTTTTAAACAATAAAGTTATTTTGATGAAATATGGTACATTATTTCTACTATTTGGGTAACTAAATGTGATGGCTGCTTTCATTAAATAAAAACAGATTTGCTATTAAAAACATTTTTTTAAATCGAACACACCTTATATTATTACATTTTCGCATTTTCCATCGAAATATAATGCATGTTTGTAAAAAAAAAAGAAAGTCAGGACGCAGCAAGTGCGTTATGGTAGCGAATTCTTATTATGTGTTTAAAATTTCAATAGCTTAATTTGCAAGTTATTTTGATGAAATATGGTACATTGTTTTTACTATATAGGTTACACAGATAACCAAATTTCATGTCTGCTTTCGTTAAAAGAAATGACATGTTTGCTAATAAAATCATTTGTATGAAAATTCACTACCATAACGCACTTGCTGCATCCAGCAAGTTTTTCATTACGAAAAAACTTAAAAACTGTTTCGATACACTATTCACTCAAAAGCAAGACCTTATGAAAACTGTATAGGGTAATCTCTCATCTATTGGAAACAACTAGTCAAACAGAAATAATATCGTTTCTCATAAATAAAAAAAGCCTGTCCCATTTCTCAGTTCTGAAGAGATCCTTCAAGTAACGCCCAATCTTTATGCGAGAATAACTACAAAACAGTCCGAAATTTTATGAATAAAACTGTCGACTGTTATAATTTATACCGCATTCATTAACTGCCATACTATAGGATTCAGTTCATTCATCCGCAGGATTCAATTCACAATCTAAAGTGCGAAACGTACTGACTACGTTGTAAAGCATGAGTCTTTTATTTCTTTGTGGGTGGTATCACTGGTCTAATAATTTATGTGATCTGTTGACCACTACTAAACCACAATCGGATTATTTTCTTCATTTACGAATACTTGAGCCAGGGATTCTAAAGGCCTTTGAGAATATTAAGATTCGATGTTTTTGCCAAATTATAAAGTCTTAATTTTAAAGATAATTATATAAAAACAATATTGTTCTTAAATTAAAAAAATATGAAGTATGCAGTTTGCAAAAATTAGTTTAGTAAAGTAAATTAGTTGGAACCTTTATAGAGGCATATATATATATATATATATATATATATATATATATATATATATATATATATATATATATATATCTGTGTGTGTGTGTGTGTGTGTGTGTGTGTGTGTGTGTGTGTGTGTGTGTGTGTGTGTGTGTGTGTGTGTGTGTGTGTGTGTGTGTGTGTGTGTGTGTGTGTGTGTGTGTGTGTGTGTGTGTGTGTGTGTGTGTGTGTTCAGAAAGATTTTCGCGGTCTTTAAGGTGAGATATAATTGGTTCTCGGGTTGAACCGCGTCCAGAATTTATTGAAACTCGACGTTTCGGCTCCTGTTTTGGAGCCATTTTGAAGAGGTAAAGGAAATGTGTAAGGACACTCTAAGTCATCAATCTGCCTACTCCTTAGAGCGATGGACAAAGGTGGGTTGGGTTGTTGTAGCTCGATTACGGGGCCTCAATCTGCCTACTCACCAAATCTCGCCGGAGATCGTCTGTGAGGTCTCAGTGTGTTCAACCCTAGGCCTCACAGAGATCTAGTTGAGTCAGGTCTTATTACATCGTAGCTCGATTTTAGGTCTTCAATTTTCCAAGTTCCAAGATGTTACCACATATCGTCTTTATGTTTTGGATGGTGTTAAATGTAAGACCAGAGTCGAGTATGAAGGTGCGGATCACCCGAGGCAATGAAGAAGTGGAGGACCCCTAATTAATTTAGAAATAACAAAAAGTCTAAAGGTGTCAAATCGGATGCGCTAACTGGTCATTCTATTGGATCTCTTTTTCCTCTCGATCTTCCTGGTAGAACTTAGTCCAAATAGCTGTAAAGTTGCAGGTGCCTTTCTCCTGTAAAATTACTTTCAAAAAAATAATGGACCTATAATACGGCCGTCAATAATTCCCACCCATACATTAACCTTTTGGGGATACTGCGTGTAAACTTCCCGCACCTAACGAAGATTTTTTCTAGCCCAATATTTTAAATTCTATCTATTGACTGTTCCGTTCAAACAAAACGCTGCTTCGTCTGAAAATAGATGCTGGAATAACATTGCACCTTGAAGACGTATTCCATCATCTTTTCACAGAATTACTGACTACGATCAAAGTCATCTTCTGCCAACTCATGAACTAATTTTACCTTATATGGGTGAAATTTCTAAAACTTTAAAAACCGAAGAGTGGCTTACGTCGTGGTCCAAAGCAATGCTTCTACTAGTTGCATAGTGATTGTTTTCAAATTCAAATAGAACATTCAGCTGTGGATCTTCACTTAAAATCATCTGGGGTCCACTTTTAGGAAGATATTTTACACCGCCGTGTTCACGAAATTTGTTTTCAGTTCTACTAAGAGTTGATTTACTTATCGAGATATCCGGGTACTTTTCACTAAAAAGTTGAGGTACTTCTTGATGTCTTCTGACTTTATTGCCATATCCAATCATCCTTAATACTTCAGTTCTCTGTTTCTCACTCAAGTGAACCATTTTTATTAGCAAAAGGCAAATTTTACTGAAGAATAAACAAATAACATTTATCTATTGTTGACTTTTAAATGCTGTCGTCATGGTTTTATGTTTTATATAGTAAATATATTCACTCTTCAATATAAAGAAATTTTTCAATTTTTGAACTTTAAGGCCTTTTTTCTCATTTTTTTTTTCAAATGTAACATATTAAAAATGTTATACGGTTGAAAAGAGAGGTCATAACTTGGAAAAAAAAGACGTAACAAGATTTTCTAATGAAGTTATCTAATTTATTCGTTACTGTATTTCTACACTGAATATATCACCTCGTTACACCGACGACAACAGACGTGATCCATTATGAATAAAAACTAGGGGGAGTTTCCCAGGGCTCTGTTTTGGGTCCCTTACTGTGTACTATTTATACAAGTGACATTTCTGGGAATGAACTCGTCATGTACGCTGATGATACTCCTTTTCTCGTAGATGTCAATAATCCTGATGAGCCTTCGGTGTCTGGACGAAATAATCAGCTTGCATAATATTTTGGAGACGATGATCTGCTTCTAAATAGTCAAAAATCAATGATGATCGGTTTCAATACAACAGTAATTGAAAGTGATTCTGGCTATCTTGTTAGGGTGAACGGCAGAAGAATCCGTCAGTCCAGTACAGTTTTATTTATGGTAACTTACAATCGATAGCAAATTGAGATGGGACATCATGTCAATGTGTTGTGCCAGATGTGTTAATCTTATTGTTATGCGATTGGAAGACTGAGGAGTACTGTGGGTTTGCCAACTGTATTATTTTACTTATTTTCAGTCTGTATTGAGCTATTGTATAGAGGCGTGGGGTATCTGTTTTAAAGTGTATAGATTATTAGTTCTTCAAAAGATGACTATTAGGTGCGTCAAGTACTCCCCCCCCCTCCCTCTAATTTACAATTTCTTGTAATTGAGTATACTATCAGTTAGTGCATCATTGGTGCTCTTTAGTGGACAAAAAATTTCGTTAGTGCTTTAGTACAAACGGCAACACAGAAAAAAAACCGTGAGGGGGAAGGGAACTTGACGCATGATTTTTTGCAAATTAAGTGTGAGTAGTATCATTCGATAGCAAATCGTTAGTGTTTCGCAGAAACACAACATTTTTTGTTAGGGCTCAAATATTTTATAAAAAACAAACGTATTTCCGTCGGCTGAAAACTATCTCTTTTAGTTCCTAAAATAGACATTTTTTGTATAACCCGTCGGTTAGTGCATCGTTAGTGCTTTTGAGGAAAACAAAAATTTCTGCTAGTGCTCAAATACCTTAGAAAAAACAATCGATGTTCCGTGGATGTGAAAACTATCTTTTTTCGTCTATAAAATATATATTTTCTGTATGACTCGCTGGTTAGTGCATCGTAAGTGTGTGTGTTAGTAAGAATCAAAAAGGATAGTTTTGAGCCCACGGAAATACGTTTGTTTTTTATAAAGTATTTGAGTACTAAGAAAAAATGTTGTGTTTGTGCGAAGCACTAACGATTTTCTATCGAATGATACCATCACACTTAATTTGCAAAAAATCAGGCGTCAGTTTTTTCTGGCATATTTTCTTTTGTATTAGAGCACTAACGAAAATTTTTGTTTTTCTCGAAACCACCAGCGATGCACTAACTAACGGGTCATACAGAAAATGTGTATTTTATAAACGAAAAAAGATAGTTTTCACGTATACGGAATATCCATTGCTTTTTCTAAAGTATTTGAGCACTAACAAAAAATTTTGTGTTTCTTAGAAGCACTAACTGTTTGCCAGCAATTGATATCATTCACATCTTATTTGGAAAATATCACGCGTCAAGTCATACCTCACCCCACCCGCCCCCTACAGTTTTTTTAGAGCACTAACGAGAATGGTTGTTTTTCTCAAAAGCACTAACGTTGCACTAACCAACGAGCTATACAAAAAAGGTGTATTTTATCAACTAAAAAAGATAGTTTTTACCCCGACGGAAAAATGTTTGTTTTTTCTAAAGTATTTAAGCACTAACAAAACATTTTGTGTTTCTGCGAAGCACTAACGAAATGCTATTGGATGATACCATTCACATCAATTTGCCAAAAAACATGCGTCAAGTTAGCCCCCCCCCCCAACGGTTTTTTATTGCTGTACTTGTGTATTAAAGCACAAACAATTTTTTTTCTGTGCACTAAAGAGCACGAACGATGCACTAACTGGTAGTATACCCAATTACAAGAAATTGTAGGGGAAGGAGGGGGCGGGGGTGTCGACGCACTTCTATTAGATTGATGTTAAATCTTCCTCACAGTTCAAGTTAGCGATCGTGGTTCAGTGAAGTTGGAATAATGCTAGTTTTTTCAGTTTATATATATACAAAGCCTTATTAAATAAATAATAATAAATAATAAGCTACCCACGGAGTTTAGAGTGCTCAAAATTAGGGATTTTAGGACACGGCTTAGATTTCCTCTCATGTCCAGGGCTTGCTACAGTTTTGGTGAATATTTTGGTAACAGCTTGTGAATTTTGTGTTTGTGATGAGTACAGCGTCATTTCATTGTTTTAGTTTAGCTTTTTAAATTTTCTCTTTTTGAACTTAATTCTTCAGAAAAGGGCTATCAGATTGATGTTAAATCTTCCTCACAATTCAAGTTACCGTTCGTGGTTCACTGAACTTGGAATAATGCGTTTTTTTTTCAGTTTATATGCAAAGCCTTATTAAACAAATAATAATAAATAATAATCTACCCACAGACTTTAGAGCACTCAAAGTTAGGGATTTTAGTGCACGGCTTAGGTCTTCTCTCATGTCCAGGGTTGACTAGAGTTTTGGTGAATATTTTGGTGACAGCTTGTGAATTTTGTGTTTGTCATGAGTACAGCGTCATTTCATTGTTTTCGTTTTTGAAAATTTTCTTTTTTAACTTAGTTTTCTAAGTTTTATTAATTTTATTATTGTGTGTGACTAATCTTTTGTATTTATAATGACTTGGCTTATATAATTTTGATTGTCGACTAGATCAATTTATCTATCTAAATAAATCTAAATCTAGATCTAAACAACGAATGTATTAGTGGGTGACTTTATATACAGAAAAAATCTCTGGACGCAGCAAGTGCGTTATGGTAGCGAATTTTCTTTAAAATATTTTTTATAGCAAATGTCTTTCTTTGATGAAAGCAGGCATGAAACTTGGTTGCCTATATAGTAGAAACAATGTATCATATTTCATCGAAATAAATTTATTGTTTGAAAATACATTTTTCAAAAGTCTGGATGCAGCAAATGTGTTATGGAAGTGAATTTCCATAAAAAAGTTTTTAATAGCAAATGCGAGCAGGGATCAATCTGATTATCGGTATAGCCTATGTAGTAGAAACAATGTACTATATTTTATCAAAATTACTTATGGTTTGAAAATATACAAAAATTTTCCGAAAATAAACTTAAATCTTGGTTTCCTAACCAACAAAGCTTACGTTAATAGCAAACTAAGTCATTGAAATTTGAAGGATTTAATGAAAATTCGGTAAATTTGAAGATTAGCTCCCGAACGCTTTCCAAAAAACTGTTTTCAGAAACCTGCCTAGGGCTCCCCCTGGATCCACAAACCCAAAGAAAAATTTCTGGTTCACACACCCCAAGGAAGTTACGGGACTGGGAGTGAATAGGGATGCCGGACGGGGTAGGTAGTAAAAAGGAAATATGAACAGAAAAAGCGAAGAAAACTGTTTAAAAGCTGTCTATTTGAAGCTATATTAAACCCCGCCTACCCCGCACAGCACCCCTATTCGCACCCAGGTCACGTAACTTCATTGGGGGGTATGAACAAGAAGTTTTTCTTATGGTTTCTGCAACGAGGGTGGTTGGCCCACTAGGGGGGAAGGAAAATGCCTACGACGAAGCAGACCCCCCCCGCTTCGACTTGCGGTAGGGTTAGGGGGTGGATGTTTCGTCGTCGTGATTTTCCTTCCCCCCTCGCGTGCATACAACCACGCTTGTTGCATAAACCACAAGAAAAATCTTTTGTTCATACCCGCCAAGGAAGTTACGGCACCTGGGGGAATAGGGGTGCTGTGCGTGGTAGGCAGGGTTTAAGGGGGATATGCCTTCAAGATGTGAAAAAGACAACTTTCAAGCCCGTTTTATTCGCATTTTCTGCTCATATTTCCTTTTTACTAGCTACCCTGCCCAGCACCCCTATTAATTCCTGGTCCCGTAACTTCCTTGTGGGGTGTGAACAAGAAATTTTTCTTGGGGTTTGTGCACGCAGGGGGAGGGGGGTTGCTAGGCAAATTTCTGAAAACAGTTTTTTGAAAAGCGTTCGGGAGCTAATCTGCAAATTTACCGAAAATTCGCTACCAAAACGCACTTACTGCGTCCAGATTTTTTTCCTACAAACGCATCATATTTCGAAAAAAAAATGCAAAAATACATTAAGAATTTGTTCTACGAAAATTAGAAAGAAAAAATATACACCCCTATTCACTCCTGGTCCCGTAACTTCCTTGGGGGGTGTGAACAAGAAATTGTTTTTTGGGTTTGTGGATCCAGGGGGATCCCTAGGCAGGTTTCTGAAAACAGTTTTTTGGAAAGCGTTCGGGAGCTAAACTGCAAATTTACCGAAAATTCGCTACCAAAACTCACTTACTGCGTCCAGATTTTTTCTTACAAACGCATCATATTTCGAAAAAAAATGCAAAAATGCATTTACGAATTTGTTCTACGAAAATTAGCCAAAAAAAAATACTCCCCTACTCACTCCTGGTCCCGTAACTTCCTTGGGGGGTGTGAACAAGAAATTTTTCTTGGGGTTTGTCGATATAGGGGAGCCCTAGCCAGGTTTCTGAAAACAGTTTTTTGAAAAGCGATCGGGAGCTAAACTGCAAATTTACCGAAAATTCGCTACCAAAACGCACTTACTGCGTCCAGATTTTTTTCTTACAAATGCATCATATTTCGATAAAAAATGCATTAACGAATTTGTTCTACGAAAATTAGCTAAAAAAAATTATACACCCCTACTCACTCCTGGTGCCGTAGCTTCCTTGGGGGGTGTGAACAAGAAATTTTTCTTGGGGTTTGTGGATCCAAGGTGGGCCCTAGGCAGGTTTCTGAAAACAGTTCGGGAGCCTAATTGCAAATTTACCGAAAATTCGCACTTACTGCGTCCAGATTTTTTTTATAAACGCATCATATTTCGAAAAAAATGAAAAAATGCAGTAACGAATTTGTTTTACGGAAATTAGCTAAAAAATTATAGACCGTTAAACCATAAACTTCACTAAACCTGCAAATAAATATCCAAAAAAGCATCAACTTAACTAAACCGACAGCCAAAGCATCAAAGAAAGGGTCTATTTGAAATTAATATTTTGTAAATATTTTAGTAAAATGATGGGCAGTGACGGTTGAATATGAAACTTAAGGGTTTGCAGAACACTCTTCTTGCAACATTTTCTTTTCACAATCGATATTTGTTTCACGTTCTTTGCCTAAACGAGTTTGACGTTTTGAGGGAAACTCCAAAAATTTGTTTCTTTAACTGCCCATAGCTTCTTTGTCTTTAAAGCTAGGGACCTAAATTTTGGTACAGAGTTCACTCATTTTAATACAGATATGAATTTTCTTAGAAAGGAAACACAAAATTTTTCGGGAAAACCTGGTCCGAATTTCCTGGCTAACGAAAATATCCAAGCCACTTGCAAAATGAAGGTATTCACCAAATTTGATCAAGATCGGTCCATTATTTTTTGAGTTATCGGTCGGATATATATATATATATATATATATATATATATATATATATATATATATATATATATATATATATATATATATATATATATATATATATATATATATATATATATATATATATATACACAGATCTCCTCATTAGCGAATTAAAAAAAAAATTCGCTAATATAAGTTTTTATAGATTTAACACCTTAATGAAATCGCAAAATCGTGAAACACGCAATCAACATTTCATATGAACAGCGATTTCACTGTTCAATATAACCAATCGGCATCCATTTAGCACAATAATAAAGAAAGCAATAAGGGAAGCTCTATTGAAACCTGGCATGAGAGATAGTTTCAATGAAAAGCGAACACCACCTGAAATTTACGAGATGCCTTTGTAAGAAATTGCGAGAGACACGATGACAATAGGACGAATTATTTACTGGGATTCAGTGCGAAGATAAATAATCTGTTTTAAATTTGTGTGGCCTAAGGGGTGCAAATAAGCTGACAGGAGGGGGTAAACTGTCACCACAGGATCGTATTGAATGGTTCAAATATAAAAGTAATGTGATACTTAATGACAATTGCTTTCATACTACTGAATAAATACCAAAACAACAAAACCTCAGAACATATTATTATCTTTTTAAAATGCAGATAGATTCTTTACTGATTTAGTTAGCAGCAAATGTGTGCATATAAAAAAACTCTGGACGCAGCAAGTGCGTTATGGTAGTGAATTTTCAAAAAAAATGTTTTTATTGTAAATATGTGTGTTTTCTTTTTAAGAAAGCAGGCATCAATTTTGGGTACCAGTATAACCTATATGGTAAAAACAATGTGCCATGTTTTATAAAAATAACTTTATTGTGTGAAAATGTACAAAAATTTCCAAAAGTAAACTAAAGTGTTCCCGGAAAAACTCGTTTCTTGGTCAATCTTATAGGTTAATAGCAAATTGGGCTATTCAAATATGAAGCATTTGATCCAAATTCGCTACCATAACGCACTTACTGCATCCAAAATTTCTTTTCTTACAAACATGCATTATATTTCGATGGATAATGTAAAAATTCAATAACATAAGGCGTGTTTGATTAAAAAAAAAAATTGTATCACGAACGACTTATGGGCCAGCCTGTGATTGTAAAAATATTTTTTTAAGATGTAGCTCAAGACACCCTATAATTAATATATACACATTTTTTCATATCTTATATAATAACGGATATATTGAGCTTTATTGATTTTTTACGAAAATTCAACAAAAATTATATACCATTAAACGATCAACTTTATAGCTAAGACTACTGCCAAGCATCAGAGAAAGGGTCTATTTGAAATGAATTTTCTGGAAACATTTTAGTAAAATGAAGGACAATGACGGTTGAAACTAAGACTTCAGGGTTTGTAAAACATCCTTCTTGAGACATTTGATTTCCATAGCCCGTATTAGATTCAATTTATTTGCCTAAATGTTGCCGGTTTTGACATTTTAAATCGCAACTTTGTCGTTTTGAGGAAAACCCCAATTTATTTTCCTTTAAATGCCTATAACTTTTTTGTCTTTTGACCTATATAGCTAAATTTTGGTAAGTGACGTACCTATAAGGATTTAAATCCGCGTACCAAATTTGGTTGTCCTTACTTTGTTATTTCCGGAGATATAATTTTTTTTTGAAAGAAAACACAAAATTTTCCGGGAGAACCTGCACAGATTTTCCTGGCTAACGAACTTATACAATATATTTGCAAAAGGAATTTATTTACCAAATTTAATCAAAATCGGCCTATTATTTTTTGAGTTATCGGTGTGATACATACGTACATATATATATATATATATATATATATATATATATATATATATATATATATATATATATATATATATATATATATATATATATATATATATATATATATATATATATATATATACATATAAAAATTGAAACTGACCCCGGAAATGTGTTCTGGGGGGCCTAATTAGCGCTCATTTGAAGAATTTTTTTTTAAATTCAAAAGTCGGGATCTCCTCATAAGTGAATTTTTTAAAAGAAAATTCAATAATAAGAAGTGTAGATAATTTATATTAAAATTCACTACCATAACGAACTTGCTGCGTCCAGACTTTTTATATAATATATTGCAGACTTAATGCCGACAAACAAATTGTTAGATGTTCTGACTAAAACATAACGCGAAACCTTTTTTACACCTCTGAAAAATACCAACTCTAAAAGGAGTTTTAATAATCTGTATTGTCTGCAAAATCAAATATAAATGAACAGAAGAGCATAGCTAGCTTTTAATAATCATACTTAAATAGAACATTTACTCCACAATTCTCAAATATGAGCTCCCTATCTTTTAATTTTACGACCCGCACATATCGCAGTAGATAACAAATTTCACTGCAGACAAAAACATAACGAGCCCGACTGGATCTATGTGGAAAGGAACCCTTCATTACAGCTTTGGGATGAAAATTATATCTCCATTTCTGGAAAGTATTATATACGCAGCAGCTGAGACATTTTTATTCATTTCACAAATTAAATAACGTAGAGGATCTTATGTTTTATACAAGACTGTCTTTGTTAATGATTTATTTGCAATTTCCCGACATCTGGATAATAGAATTTGTGAATTTGAATATTTTTTTAAGCATAAGATAGGGATCATATTAATTTAGGAAATTGACATGTTTTAAAAATATTTTTTTAGCAAATTTTAGTAAAGAAAGCCACTTTTGAAAAAGCATAACCGTAAGACTTTTTAGCGAATTTTCATAAAGAAAATTTCACTGGAGATATTTATAGAGAGGTAACGAATTTTCAATTTTTGAAAAACTTCGATTTGAGTGTGTGTGTTTTGTTTCTTTAACGTCGGCCTATTTCCGCGACTATGGCCAATCACCGACGCCAGGGAGCAGTTTCACCTCACTATCCTGGAAATTTTGCCGACCCCTGCCTTTCTGTAAGAAGGGTAGGGATCTTTAACGTGCCCAACATCGCATGGAGACGGGACCGATGGCTTTAGGAAGGGCGGAACGTACAGACATTCAACTTGCTCAAATACAATGCCAGAACCTCGGTTGATGTTAATGTTACAGTTTGTACTGAAAAAGTGAAAGGATTACCCTGGAATCGAACCCAGTACCCTTCAGTTCAGAGGCACACGTTCTTACCCCTGAACCACCGAGGTTCGACTTCGATTTGAAATCTCGCGGGAATCGAGAACGAGATCTTTAATTTGCCATTTTCTAATTAAAAAAGACACTCTGACAATGAAATATTACAGGCATTAATTCTCCATCATTATTACTTGTGGGCCTTGTCCAGTTTTTCTCACAGATGCATCAATTAACGCAGAAATGCCTCCATTTCCGTGTTTCTCTTATCAGGCTGTGTACAAATATGGGGAAAACATGGAGTTGCTGATCCCACGGTATCGTTGAGCAATCAAAACTTTGACAAACGTATGGCCACACTGTTTTTATACAGTCACTGTACATCAAACTACAGATTAAATGTTCCAAAATTCGTTTTAGTTGAATAATTTGTATCTAAGTTTTTTTCTGAATTAAAACTAACTGAATCTAATAAACGCCGCAAAATAAATTACAAAACGGCAAATACTACACCGTTCGGCCTGTTCGTGTCTCCCTTTATGCCATTGGGGTTCGGGAATGCTGCTCAGACGCTCCAAGGATTCATCAACCGCACACTGGCCGACCTTGACTTTTGTTTTGTATATCTGGGCGATATACTTATCGCATCCCACTTGATCGAGCAACATAAAGCATACTTAAACATGTTTTTTGCTCGCCTCTGTTTAGCAGGAATCGCTATCAATTAGGCCAAATGCGTCTTTGCCCAACCAACCGTTTTCTTCTTGGGTCATCAAATTTCAGCCAATGGAATCACCCCGTTGTCAGTCAAATTTGAGTCTATTCGGCAATTCCCACGTCATTGATCTAAGGCACAGCTACGCCGATTCTTGAGCATGGTGAATTGCTACCGTCGTTTTTTGGCTCATGCAGCTAGAGTGCAGGCATCCCCTTAACGCCGTGACTGACTCCAAAACACAACCATTGGTTGGATGACGAGAACCATCTGTATTTCGCCCGATAACTGAATTCATCTTCATCATAAATTTTATTAGTAATGTTCTATGCCGAAAATCAATATTTTTACAATTATTCTTATTTTTTCGGTCCACACAGGTGCTGATAGCTTGGTTTTGATAGTTAATTGCAGGGAGTTTTAGTAATAATAATAATAATTATTATTATCATACATATCATTTGAAACATGAAACTAAGAGACTACATAACAATAAACAGAACCTCGGTGGTTCAGGGGTAAGAACGTGTGCCTCTGAACCGAAGGGTACTGGGTTCGATTCCAGGGTACTCCTTTCACTTTTTCAGTACAAACTGTAACATTAACATCAACCAAGGTTCTGGCATTGTATTTGAGCAAGTCTGCACGTTCCGTCCTTCGGAGGAAGCGTAAAGCCGTCGGTCCCGTGTCCATGCGATGTTGGGCGCGTTAAAGATCCCTACCCTCCTTACAGAAAGGCAGAAGTTCGGCAAAATTTCCAGGATAGTGAGGTGAAACTGCTCCCAGGCGTCGGTGATTGCTATAGTCGCGGAAATAGGCCGACGTTAAAGAAACAAAACACACACACACATAACAATAACATAACTATAAAACCAACAAACAAATAGAGAAAAAAATGAGATTAGAATACCAAAAACGGAACATAATTAAGATAATAAATTGAATACAGGTGCACATCGATTGATTTACACAAAATATATTATTTGAATCTAAACGTTCTATTTTGAATTCAAATCCTGAAAAAAATAACCGAGCGCAGTTGTTGAATGTTCGCTTATAACAAATGTTCCAAGTGCCCTCCGGTTTGCTCAATACACTTCTGTATTCTTTTCCAGAACGACTGATGTACCGCCCATATTTTATGTATGGGAATTATTCCGAAAGCTTCTATAATTCTGTGCTTCATATCTTCTGCAGTAGTTGGCGGGGTTTTGGTACAAAATTTGCTGAATATGGCCCCAGTAGAAGAAATCCATTTTCGACAAGTCTGGAGATCTAGGTGGCCAACTAATGGGATCGCCGCGACGTATCTATTGGCCTGGACATTATCGATTCAAGTAACTCCGAACAGTTATTGCGGAATGTGGTGGAGCAGCATCTTGCTGGAACCAAAAATTTGTGGAACATTTTGCAGAAGTCGACGCAAGTGATTTTGTAAGAAGAACAAATACTGCTCACCATTCAAATGCCAATTGAAGAAGTGAGGTCAATGGTGAGTCGCCCACAATACCTCCCCAAACATTCATCGTCCATTATCGTTGTCTGTCGCATAACGATGCATGTCGATTTGTACTACCTATTTGTGTGAAAGTTGGTTCGTCAGTAAAAAGTATTTGTTGAAAAAAACATTGAATTTGTTGCTTCCATTCCCATAGCCCATTCGCAAAATGTCCTTCGATTTGCCAAATCCGGATGCAATAATTGTTGATGAAAGGATATGTGATAGTCATGAAACTTACTCTTCTTGATAATTTTGCTGATTGTACAGCGAGGTATATCGGTTCTTTTCGATATCATTCTTGAACTACGAGTTGGTTCTGCTACTACCGATAGCAAAACATTTTACTCGTTTTCATGACTTGTGCTTTTAGTTCTGTCACATTTTTCACATGAGACAATTCCTGTGTTACTAAACCTGATTTTGAGTTTTTCCAAGCTTCTCACTGAAGGTTTCCTTCTATTGTGGTATCTTTGCGTATACATGCGCTGTGTTAATAAGCAATTTTATTCACACGATCTCACAACTACCATGTCAACAAGTTCATTTCTTTCGAAATTCATGTCGATGCGAATGACAGCTTTTGAATCACAGGTAACAATTATTTAATGTCATTGACAACTGCTGTCAGTTGTTTTCACGTTACGACAAAACCATGGTTACTAAGAATACTTAGAAATTAATTATCAAAATTCACCTGTGCGAACCGAAAAAGTAACAATAATGGTGAAAATATTGATTTTAGGCATAGAATATTAGTAATGAAATTTAAGGGGGATGAAATACAGGTGGTGCCATTTGGAATAAAAGAAAAAATGCTAATTGGATTTCCCCAATTTGAAAATTGTGTAATGAACACCCTGTACGTTATGACATGCCAATGTATCCTCCAACTACAACTGTCAGCTACGTAATGGCAAAATTTTTCATGTTCTTTCACCATGGTATTCATACAATTAATAAATTTGTTTGACTTTGTTTTGGCCAACATTTTCACATTTTCTTCAATAACTTGGCAACGCCGCAACGAAAATTAAAAAGGAGAACGTCGTTGGCAACGCCAATTGTTGAGGATTCAAAAAATGTAAAAATATATAGGGTGTTCTATTTAAGAAAAATGATACGACGCGTGTTCTGTTGTGGCGAATCACCCTGTATATTTGAAAATATCGTCGGAATGTGCTGATTCGGGTATCACTTCAATTTATATAAAAATATTCCTCCAAATCAATTTTAAAGAGCAGTTATGGGACTTTGATGCACTAATGAGCCAGCCTGTGTGTATATACAGCGTGTCTCTAAAAGGTCTGTACAAAATGCTATGACAGATTCCTTAGGCTAAAATATGAGGATTTAGCCCAATTTACCTTAGTCCGAAAGTTGAAAGTTTTAGAAATACAGGGTGTTGAAATTGTTATTTGTTGAA
This sequence comes from Tillus elongatus, assembly GCA_964006375.1. NCBI lineage: Eukaryota > Metazoa > Arthropoda > Insecta > Coleoptera > Cleridae > Tillus > Tillus elongatus. The sequence continues at coordinate 30,072,472 of OZ023266.1, read as the reverse complement.
AGTCCTTTTTAAAGATCTATCTTAGTAATAACAGGATTTGTATGAAATTTGGTACTTAGATGCTTTTTAGGATGAACAATCCATATTTGATCATAGTTTTGATGTACCTTGCAGTTACACTAGCAGCTCCATAACTTTTTTCTGTCTCGGTATATCACATTTCTTATCAAAAATTTTTATTACCTGCTATGTTATTTTCCAAAAAGGTATATCTCATAGATTTTGATTTGAGGAGCCGTTTCTGTAATAATCGAATTTAAGTGTTTCATTTCGTTCTAAAATTCATCATAGGCACGGCAACACACTTTACCCAGGCTTAGGACTGGTGCAAGAGGTTTGAAGCATGTTTAAGGCCTAACCGACCAACAACACCTAAAATTTACATTGGAGCGTGTAGCACCAATCGACCAACAACACTAAAACTTTACTGGCAAAGAACAAGAGGAGTAGGATACAAAATCAATAACATACCAAAACAGCAAACTTTTATTAAATTATTAATTGTTGTATAACACTCTCAGTAATTGTTGAAAGTGACCCCCGTTTTCGTTTACACAAACATAAATTCTACGGAGAGAACTGAACTGCACCTTATCCATCATCTCTGCATCTAACCGTGAATTTTGCACTCGCGCCCACAATTCTTCTTTGGTGTTCATTGGTCTAAAATATATTAACTGCTAAGTGTTCTCCGTAAAAAGTAATCCATGGGCGTTAAATCTGGTGAGCGAGATGGCCAATTTACAAGAGCATTGTTTCCTCTGCCGATCCATCATTTCCAAAATCTGTCATTTAAATGATTTCAGCGTGAAATGTGGTGGTGCACCGTCGTGCATGAACCACATATTTTGCCTAACAGCTATTGCAAGATCATCAAATAAATTTGGCAAATTAACTAAATTGTCTTGGTAGTTTAAACCATTTAAGCGAGGTGGTAAGATGACAGGACATATGCAAAACCTTGATTGCATGCGGGTTTTCGTCAGAATAAAGGTGTTCATTATGTAAATTTGTCATACCCTTTCTTGCAAAACAGCACTCAACGGTGAATAAAATATTTATATGAATATTTGGATCACTTAAAATCTTTTCATTAATAAAACGACAAAAGCGTAGTCTTAATTCGAGGCAGGTAGGTAAAAGCTCTTGCACTGTTTGTAGGTGAAATAGATGATGAAACTGCTGTTTTATTAGAATCCTGTTCACCGTATCCTTGGAAACTCCAAGTTCCAAACCAATTTGTCTGGTGCTTAAACACGAATCTTTTTCAATTCTTTTAAAAATTTCTTCCTCGACATTTGCTGCTCTAACATCTCGATTCCGCTCATAAACAAACTTCGTCATCATCATCAATCAGCCATCTGCGTCCACTGCTGGACATAGGCCTCCCCTAGTGGAGTCCATTCTTTTCTGTCTTGAGCGCTACGAATCCAGTTTTTTGTATTTTTTGTAATGTCGTCTGTCCAGCGAGTTGGTGGTCTTCCTCTGCTTCTTTTATCGGATCTCGGTCTCCATTCAAGTAATCGTTTTGTCCACCTCTCATCTTGCATGCGAGCCACATGTCCCGTCCACTTCCACTTGAGTTTTGCCACATGTACGACCACATCAGTCACTCCTGTTCTTCTGCGCAATTCTTCATTTCTAATGTGGTCACGTAACGAAACGCCAAGCATCGACCTGTCCATTTTGCGCTGTGTTACTTTCAGTTTCTTAGCAGAAGCGTTGGTAAGGGTTAGTGTTTCGGCGCCGTAGATCATAATTGGTAGAACACACTGGTTGAAAACTTTTCTTTTTAAGCATATGGGCAGGTAGCTCCTGAAAACGTCTCTAAGTCTGCCGTAAGCCGCCCAGGAGAGTATAACTCTTCTGTTTATCTCACATGTTTGGTTGGTTTTGGATATGTTTATCTCGTGGCCCAAATATGTGTATTTGTCTACCCATTCCACCTCAGAGTTTTTAATAATTAGATTGTTACTAGGGACGAGGTTTGTAATAAATTTAGTTTTTCCGATGTTCATTTTTAGACCTACTGTTGCACAGACCTCCTGAAGTTCCTGTAGCATCACTCTAATATCTTCCAAGTTGTCAGCTAGTAAGACAATGACGACTTTGGCCGTCTATTCTTATACCTTTTTGGTCCCGATCTAGCTTCTTGAACACATATTCCGGGACGGTGATAAACAGTTTTGGAGACATCGTATCTCCCTGACGTACTCCTCTCCCAATTTTTATAGGATTCGTGTTTTCATGTAGTTTTACCACAAGAGTAGCATTTTTATATATATTGTAGATTAGTTTGGTGTAGCGATAGTCAATACGGCATGCTTCCAGGGACTGCAACACTGCGTCCAGCTCCACAGTGTCGAAAGCCTTATGGAAGTCCACAAAAGCAAGGACAAGTGGTCTGCCATATTCGATGGTCTTTTCAATTACTGTTTTAACGCTTTGAAGATGATCATTTATTCCAAACCCACTTCGAAAACCTGCCTGTTCTACTGGCTGGATAAAGTCTAACTTCTTTTCAAGTCGTGTGGTAATTATTCTAGTAAATAATTTGAAGAGGTGGCTAAGTAGACTTATTGGCCTGTAATTTTCTAGGTTCGAGATATCTCCTTTCTTGTGGATCAGTATTACGATGGTGTTGTGCCACTTTTCTGGTATCGTACTATTGAAGAGACAAACGCTGAAAACAGATTTGATTTTTTGGAGCAAGCAAGGACCACCAATCTTTATCGCATCGGAAACCACGCAGTCTTCTACGGGCGATTTTTGATTTTTCATCTTTTTTAGGGCTAGTTTAATCTCATCTAGTGATACTTCCATCAGTATTTCCAAGCCTTGGTTAACAACGCCTTTTTTACGGGTTAGTATGTCAGATTCTGGATGTAGATTTATATCACTTTGGCTTTTATATAGCATTTTATAAAACTCTTCCACTATATTTAGAATATCTTTCCTGTTCGTCGATGTGTGCCCTTGTGCATGTTTAAGTTTTATTATTTGTCTCTTTCTATTGTCAAGCTTTCTACGTAGAACTTTCATACCTTTGTTGTTCTCTATGAGATCTTTGATTTGGTTGTGTCTAAAAGCTCTCACGTCGCGTCAGATGCCTTTTGAAACTTGTTTACTTATTTCTCTTAATTCTTCTTCAGATGTATAGTTTTTGGACCTCATATCCCTCCTTTTTTCTATGAGCAGTTTGGTCTCCTTGCTTAGTTTATCTTCCCTTTGATTTGTTGAGCAGTGTCGACTTTGGGCCTCAGTTATTGTGGTTGTGATGATCTTATTCAGTTTGTTGATGTCATTACCAATGGCGCGTTCTATTTCAACAAACTTAGCATAAAAATACCGGTTTCTCGTAGGCGCCTTTCAACAGCGGCAAGTGTTTGATGGTTTGGAACGTGTCTATTTGGAAATCCTTCTTGATATTCTCTGTCCCATTACCGACCATGTCATTGGCAATGACCATAAACTAATATCATATCGGTCATTTCTGCGTTAGTGTAAGGTACGACCATGGCGAGAAATTGACGAAAGAAGTGATAACTTTTAAAACTACAGTGACAATTTGTCAGACTTAATTATTTGACAGTACTATTTTCTAACTAATGACAATACTTAATAATGTGTCGCCGTTCCTATGATTAATTTTAGCACGCAATGAAACTTAAATTCGATGATCACAGAAACGGCTCCCCAAATCAAAATATACAAGGTATCCCTTTTTGGAAGATAATATATCATGTAATAAAAATTTCTGATAAGAAATTTGATATACCGAGGCAGAAAATAGTTATTGAGCTTTAAGTGTAGACAAAGGGCTGATGGTGGCACCCTCTGCAAGGTACATGAAAACTATGATAAAACGTGGATTGCTCATCCTGAAAAACCTCTAAGTACCAAATTTCATGCAAATCCTGTTATTATTAAGATAGATATTAGAAAAGGAGTTTCAACAAATGATAATTTCAATACCCTGTAATTCGTAAACTATCAACTTGGACTAAGGTAAATTGCTCTAGATCCTCATATTTTAGCCTAAGAAATCTGCCATAGCATTTTACACAGATCTTATAAAAACACACTATATATATATATATATATATATATATATATATATATATATATATATATATATATATATATATATATATATATATATATATATACAGGATGGCGCATTGAAAACGAAACACACCGATTTGCGCCCAGAGAAAATTTTTTTTAAAAACGCTGAAAGACGTCAATTTTAATATTAAGGGGGACATTTTTTGATATAAAACTCAACTTTGTCAGATCAACCCCTTAAGGGTGGTGATAACAACCCTTATATTTTAAATAGGGAACATGAGTCGAGTGTTACATCGTTTGAAAGCTTTTTCTTTTCTGAATTCAGCACACTAATTTTTTTGGAAGTTTTAACAACTCGTTTAAAAATTATTCACAGTTGGAGTTGTATTTCATTCATTGTGATAATAAATGCACTAGTTAGTCAATTTTTCGTAAAAAAAACAAAACTAAACTTTCAAAATGTTTATTCCGTTAAATAAGTGGTCAAATTGTTGACCACCAGCTTCCATACAAAAGTACAAATTTTGTGCAAAACGAGCTCTGACATTCTAGAGCATTTGTGGAGTTATTAAACGGCATTCTTCAACAATGCGTCGTCGTAATTCTTCCAGAGACTCCAGTTTTGTTGCGAAAATTCTACTCTTTAAATCGCCCCATAGAAAGAAGTCTAAAGGAGTCAAATTCGGTGATCTAGCACCTCTACGCCCAATCCATTCCTCTTGAAACTCTCTGTTCAAAAACTCCCTAACACGTTGTGAAAAATGCGGAGGAGCTCCATCTTGTTGAAACACTAATTGATTTTCTTGATAGCGATCATCATTTTCAACAATGTCAATTTGTAGAGGGTAAACGATATCTTCTAGTAACTCCAAATACGTTTCGCCACTCAAATTACCATCAAGAAAAATTGGTCCGATTAAACGGTTGTCAAAAATGCCAGACATTAAATTTATGTGGAGTTTGAGGGTGGACTTCGTGAAATTTTCTTGGATTATTATCTGCCCAATAACGACAATTATGACGGTTGACTGTAGAGTTTAATAAAAACGTACACTGGTCTGAAAAACAGATATTGAACAGAAAGTTCCCGTTATCAGATATTCGTGCAATCATAACAAAACTCCAGCCGCCGATTAAAATAATCTTCTTTTAGTTGTTGTACAATATGAATTTTATACGGGTGAAATTTATGATGCTACAATATTCGCTGAATAGTTCTTCTTTTTATGTTTGAAACAGCGGTCAATTTTGTCGTGCTCAAAGTTGGATCTGCAGCAATTTATCCTAAAACTTCGCAGTATTCCCATTTGTAACTGGAAATTCACGTTTAGAATCCCGTTTTTTGTTGGCTACTGAACCATTTTGTCGAAACTATGCAACTAACTTCAAAATGTATTTTCTGTTAACATGTCTGTTCGGCTGTCGTTCATTAAGCAAATTTGCGGTACGGTTGGGACAGTCAACTCTTTCTTCTACAGAATACACCATTGTGAAATTAATTTTCGGTGGTACTATCAAGTATCAAACCGACCGATAAACTGAAATAATAAACCGCATTTCTCTCATTCCGATAAGAAATGTTCTGATAGTCAACTTTTTGTTTACAAACCAACAAAACATTGACAATTACAAGATTTCTTATCGGAATGAGTGAAATGCGTTTCTGCATTTTCAATTGTAAATATTTTTTAAACGAGTTGATAAAACTTTCAAAAAAATTTGTGTACTGAATTCAGGAAAGAAAGAGTTTTTAAATGATGTAACACTCGACCCATGTATTTAATATATAAGGGTTGTTATCACCACCTTTAAGGGGTTGATGTGACAAAGTTGAGTTTTATGTCAAAACATGTTCCCCGCAATATTAAAATCGACGTGTTTCAGCGTTTCTTAAAAAAATTTGCTCTGGACGCAAATCGGTCTGTTTCGTTTTCAATGCGCCACCCTATATATATATATATATATATATATATATATATATATATATATATATATATATATATATATATATATATATATATATATATATATATTTAAACATCTTACCATCGATGCCTTTATATTAGAAAGTTTTCTTAATGAAAATTCACTAAAAATCAAGTAGCGTCAATTATTATTTGCCAGTTTGTTTAATAGTTCAAATAAAAATCTCCTTATTTGTAACATGTAAAACTACCACGATATTTTTTATGATATAACATGTGAAGAATTACTTTTAGCTAGCAGGTGGCTTTTGATTAACTCTCAATTACCCCAACAAGTGCAATAAATCCTGAACGTACACTACAAAAGTGGCTTTGTAATCTCCATTCGCAATGCTAAACTAAAAGCCCATTGACAAGTGTGTAAAATACCATTGTGCTGTTTCATCAGGCTCACACGCCCACAAATACAGAGCACAATTGTCCATTTGAAAGGAATTTGCACCTGAGTCCAGCTTTAATGTTTGAGCTGGACAAAAAAAGAGCTTTATTCTTCGCGTGGGAACTTACGCAACACATATTTGTGTGTATAACATTTTTTAGTGGATCTACTAAATCGGTCAAGTCAATCGGGAGTTTGGGACGTGTTTTTCATATGTTATATCTTTTTATATTGGACGATTCAGATTGTGACAGGTTATAAGATTGAGTTGACCTAAACAATCGATCTGTAGTCCTGGACGATTCTCTCCTATTCATTTTTTATTGGGGGCGTTCATATTATGATTATATAAAATATTTCACTTTTATTGAGAGAGCCGATTTATTGTGATTGGGTTTTCGTGTGTGAAAATTAAGTGATCCATTTATTTTTTGTATAGATAATGCAAGTTAAGGGCGAACTATATAACACAAATACATAAAGTCTTTTGATGTGTTGCGAAATGCTATTTGATATGCCTTCTCTTGTAGATAAAGTTTTCCTAGACGGTCATCAATCATTTTTTCTTGATACATAAAAACTATTTGAGACATTGTCTTGAAAATTGACCTACGTGTGTTTTTAGTGAATCATCTTTAAAAAAAATCACTAATGAGGAGATCCATACTTTTGAATTGTGAAAAAATTTCTTCAAATGAGCGCTATTTAGGACCCCTGGAACTTAAATCCGAGGTCGGTTATATATATATATATATATATATATATATATATATATATATATATATATATATATATATATATATATATATATATATATTTAGGTGTCACACCTATAACTTAAAAAATGATGGACCGACTTTGATAAAACTTGGCGAGTACCTTCCTTTCGCCAGTGGCTTGGATAAGTGCGTTAGCTAGGAAAATCCGCCAAGGTTTTCCTGGAAAATTTTGTGTTTTTTTCTCGAAAAAATCTAAAAAAAATTATATCTCCAAAATTAACAAAGTAAGGGCAACCAAATTTCATACGCGGGTTTATCTCATTATAGGTAAGTTACCTACCAAAATTTAGCTCTATAGGTTAAAGAAAAAAAAAGTTACAGGTATTTAAAGAAAAATAAATTTGGGTTTTCCTCAAAACGTCAAAGTCGCGATTTTAAACGTCAAAATTGGTAATATTTAGGCAATGAACCTGAAACTAATATGAGCTATGGAAGGAAAATGTCTCAAGAAGAATGTTTTACATAACCTGAAGTCTTAGTTTCAATCGTCATTGTCCTCCATTTTACTAAAATATTCCTAGAAAATTAATTTCAAATAGACCCTTTCTCTGATGATTTGGCAGTAGTGTTGGATATAGAGTTTATCGGTTAATGGTATATAATTTTTGTCGAATTTTCGTAAAAAAAATAAAGCTCAATATATCCGTTATTATGCACGATACGAAAACAAATTGTATACATTAATTATAGGGTGTCTTGAGCTGCATCTTAAAAATATTTCTACAATTACAGGATGGCCCATAAGTCGTTGGTGATCCAAGCTTTCTTTTTTAGTGAATTTTCTTTAAAAAATTCACACATATATATATATATATATATATATATATATATATATATATATATATATATATATATATATATATATATATCTATATATCGTACCGATAACTCAAAAATTAATGGACTGATCTTAATTAAATTTGGTGAGTACCTTTCTTTTGCAAGTAGCTTGGATAAGTTCGTTTGCCAGGAAAATCGGACCAGGTTTTCGTGGAAATTTTGGTGTTTTCTTTCTAAAAAAATTTATATCTCCGGAAATAACTAAGTGAGGACAACCAAATTTCGTACGCGTATTTGTATTATAAAGAGTGAACCACGTGCTGTACTTTAGGTCTCTAGCTTTAAAGACAAAATTTAGGTCTCTAAGTTTAGGGACAAAAAGTTACGGGCAGCTAAAGAAACAAATTTTGGAGTTTTCCTCAAAACATCAAACTCGTAATTTAAAACGTCAAAATTGGCAATGTTTAGGCAAAGAACGTGAAACAAATACGGATTGTGAAAAGAAAATGTTGCAAGAAGAGTGTTCTGCGAACCCTTCAGTTTCAGATTCAACCGTCATTGACCTTCATTTTACTAAAATCTTTACAGAAAATTCATTTCAAATAGACCCTTTCTCTGGTGCTTTGGCTGTCGGTTTAGTTAAGTTGATGCTAAAATGGTATAAAATTTTCACTAAATCACCCTCCATTCATCCCCTACCTCCCAACGTGATTTTACCCAAAAACATTCTGAACCGTTCGTTTGTCGAATGCTAATTGTGTGCCAAATTTGAAGATGATACCTAAATTTGTTCTAAAGTTATCGTGGCTACAAACAGACAGACATACAGACCGTCAGACAAAAAATTTCGTTTGCTAATCATGTTTTCTATATATTGTGACACTTTTCACGACGTTTAAGTGAAAAAAAAAATGATTTTTTTGTCGCCGATGTGATACTTCCGCACGTCGTGACGATTTGGAAGTAATAACTTGTTGCCAATTTGGCTTTGGCAAAAAATCTACACTTGTTGAATGACGCTAAAATACCCCCCCCCCCCAGGAGCCTAGAGGATGGAACAAGGTTATTTGCATGTTAAATAGAGTGTATTCAAATGTATCTAGAAAAGAAGAGTTACTTTGGGTTAAGATACCAAAAAATATCAAAATATTGAGGATTGTACCCAATAAATGTCAAAAAGTTTCAACGTAATATATTGGATAGGATCACAGAACACTTACACACAGTATATCAAATAGGAAGCTATTGTGGGAGCCTGGAACGGCCATAAAAGCAGGTATGGCGTTGTGCGCTATTCTTCACTGCATTACAGGGCAGTGTCTGTCTTAGGACCGACTTGGAGTACAAGTCGACACCACCCCTCTTCATGAAATAACAACCATAAACCTCCAGTCGGACCATAACCCAGTCATTTTGCAGCTCAATGACAATGGCAAACCCCCCAAAGAAAAACGTACTGTGTCCAGTTTTCACCTTAAAAAACCACTTGGTAGTATTCCGGTTATCCGCAGTATCCCTGAACACGAGGAGGTGGTGGATAATCTACAGTCCAAAATTTAATGTTCTGTCGAACATACATCAAGGATGTAGTCCGCCCCAAGGAATCTGCCCCCATGTACGTCTAGTACCAAAAAAATGATACTAGAGAAGAACCGTGTGAAAAGACTAGCTCAATCACCGGAAACCCAACCATCAAAAGAGACTCAAAGACTCATCAAACAAGTACGATCCACCCTACAAGAACTCCGCAACAACCGTTGGGAGGAACGCCTGTAAACCCTGTCCGTCCAAGACAATTCCATCTGGAAAATGGCAAAAGACATTCGCTCCCAAAAACTTCCGATATTCCCACTTCAAGGCCGAAACGGCATCGTATCATGGTCGAAACGGCATCGTATACACAGATGCGGACAAAGGAGGTGCTTTCGCGTATCATAGGGAGTTACAATTCAGTTCGAACTATAACAACGTTGATCTGTCGCAAGTCGGAAGGACGCACCGTCATGCCGGGAGTGCGCTTCGCGCCACCCCAGAAACAAACATTGAGCTCGCTACTTACGAAGAAGTTTTCCAATCAAAACACAAAAAAATAGGAAAGCTTCGGAATACAATGGAATCTCCAACGTAGCCCTGAAAAATCTCCCCGCAAAGTGGTGGTATTCATAGTTAAGATTATGCATGGCAGGTTGCACTTTCAATATTTTCCATCATATAAACTTACCAATATTATCAATATCCCAAAAAATCAGCAGAGACAAGGCGTTCCCTCAGAACAAATCACTTTGACTTACCAGAAAGAAGCATGAAACATCCAGCTTTTCAAAGTCTGTAAATGTGACACATACCAGATTATTTAACGGGACCATATAAAAAAAAACTCGGGACGCAGCAAGTGCGTTATGGTAGTGAATTTTCATAAAAATGTTTTTATTGCAAATATGTGTTTTTCTTTTAATTTAAGAAAAGAGGCATCAATTTCGGTTACCAGTATAACCTATATAGTAAAAACAATGTGCCATGTTTCATAAAAATAACTTTATTGTGTGAAAATGTACAAACATTTCCTAAAGTAAACTTAAAGTGTTCCCGGAAAAACTCGTTTCTTGGTCAACCTTATAGGTTAATAGCAAATTGGGCTATACAAATATGAAGCATTTGATCAAAATTCGCTACCATAACGCACTTGCTGCATCCGGAATTTCTTTTTTACAAACATGCATTATATTTCGATGGAAGATGCAAAAATGCAATAACATAAGGCGTGTTTGATTTAAAAAAAAATTGTATCACCGACGACTTTTGGGCCACCCTGTGATTGTAGAAATATTTTTTGAATATGTAGCTCAAGACACCCTATAATTAATGTATAAAGATATTTTTCATATCTTGTATAATAACGGATATATTGAGCTTTATTGATTTTTTACGAAAATTCGACAAAAATTATATACCATTAAACGATAAACTCTATAGCTAAAACTGCTGCCCAGCATCAGAGAAAGGGTCTATTTGAAATGAATTTTCTGGAAACATTTTAGTAAATTGAAGGACAATGACGGTTGAAACTAAGACTTCAGGGTTTGTAAAACATCCTTCTTGAGACATTTGATTCCCATAGCCGGTATTAGATTCACGTTATTTGCCTAAATGTTGCCGATTTTGACGTTTTATATCGCAACTTGACGTTTTGAAGAAAACCCCAATTTATTTTTCTTTAAATGCCTATAACTTTTTTGTCTTTTGACCTACATAGCTAAATTTTGGTAGGTAACTTACCTACAAGGATGTAAACCCGCGTACCATAATTTGGTTGCCCTTACTTTGTTAATTTCGGAGATATAATTTTTTTTCGAAAGAAAACACAAAATTTTCCGGGAAAACCTGGGCAGATTTTCCTGGCTAACGAACTTATCCAAGCCATTTGCAAAAGGAATTTATTCACCAAATTTAATCATAATCGGACCATTATTTTTTGAGTTATCGGTGTGATACATATATATATATATATATATATATATATATATATATATATATATATATATATATATATATATATATATATATATATATATATATATATATATATATATATATATATATATATATATATATATATATATATATATATATATATATATATATATAAACATATAAAAATTGAAACTGACCCCGGATATGTGTTCTGGGGGGCCTAATTAGCGCTCATTTGAAGAAATTTTTTCAAAATTCAAAAGTCGGGATCTCCTCATTAGTGAATTTTTTTAAGAAAATTCACTAAAAAAATACGCCTCTGACGATCCGGCTCAAGCTAAACAAACGACGGAAACTAACCTTTGCAGCAGGCTCAGAACTCACTTTTGTGGCACTAATAAACACTAACCTACGAGTACGCGTGCCGTTGCCATGGCAACCGTCTCATGCAAGCGTCCCGAAGCAGACGCAGCATTTGTATACGAACGAATCTGGCTCAGCAGTCCTCAGTTATTCGTGGCTCTGCAATAGTGTGTGGTCCGCAACACGTAAGCGCTGTGCGTTGGGGCATGTATATATTCAGTTCGGTGATCAGGGGTGGGCTTGCAAATTATATCGCACCATAAATTACTATAAAAATACATTATCAACTGCGGCGCGAAGAAACAAGACATTTATATGTGGTTGTATGAAATGAATTTGAGAGAATGAAAAAATGAAAATTATGGTGGATTTTGAATTAAAAAGTTTAGCTTAACCAAAAAAATATTATATAGGTGAATAAGCGCTCCACCTGCGTCATATGACGATCCACCACTGTTATACTGAAGAGTCCTAACAATGCAGGACTGAATCGATGATTGTTACCAATGCCTTTCAACTCCCGTCGTGGTATCAGCCAGGGTGTAGTTTTTTTGCTCGCCAGTTTCTTCACACAGCTTTGGTGTGTGCACGTTGCTGCGTGTCTCACCACTCAATTAGTGTTGGAAGGCTGGCTACTATAGCCGCTTTATTTTACAGGTGTATTTTCGCTACAATTAGTATGCCGTACTGAAGAGCTCTAATGAGAGCGAAACCGGTCTACGGTTCTAATTGTGCCGAGAATACATCTAGCCCTCTATAGATCCTGCGAAAATTGTTTCCTATGCCATTCGACCACGGCCTTCTAAAACTATTTTCATATGTCAAAATTTTTAAAAACGTTTATGGAAAAAATAAGTATGCCACTGGATTCACCATTCTTCAAAATTTTTACCTACCAAATTTCATAAAAAATAACTATTATGACGGAACTATGAAAGTCAACAATAACATCTCAGAAGTTGAAGAAAAAAAGTTTATAAATGCTGTGAGATGAAAATAGTTTTAGTAGGCCGTGGTCAAATTGCATACGAAACAATTTTCACCGGATCTATAGACTTCTTTATTTTCTATCTTTTGGGATCTCGTTAAAGAAAATAGCGTTATAAATACAAAAGTTACGTGGGTGGTTCCATATACAAGGGTCACACTTTTTTTGGATGAAATTTGGTAGATATCTATTTTGAGGGATGCCGAATGCAGTGATGTATTTATTTTTTTTCAAAAAAATGACCTTAAATCTTTTGTCCAATGTGTGGAAGTTCCAGGCGCAACAGGTGTTGTGTTAGTTGATGTTAGCTGGTATTGTCTCATTTTTTTTTCAAACAATATTGACGCGTTACAAAATAAGAGACAATGAAAATAATATACTCCAAGACAAGTCCACCTTTAGGTGGGATATTTCTAGCTGAATTTCTAAACATATCTAGTAATAGTGGTATCAAATATGAATGGGGAGATGATACTGTTGTTGAAAACTGCACCCAGAGAATACAATGTCAGTCATCTAATGATTTATTGAGGGTGGTAGCGCGACTGGTAGCAGATGATGAACTCTATGGGAGGTCACCTGTTGAGATAACTGAAGTTGATCATTGGCTCACATTTTCACAAAGCTCTAGGGCCAGTGACATATTTGGTTGAAAAACGAATCACGATTGCTGATTTTGCTGTATTTGCATCTGTTTATGGACACCAGCAGTGGCAGGAGATGTTAACAAAGGGTACTACCCCAGCAAATGTTTTTCGTTGGTATAACTATATACAGTCTCAGGAAGCAGTGGTAAAGGTTTTTGCCTCGCTACCTGTTGAAGCAAAGGCAGCTTTGACTGCAGAATCTTCCAGTCGCCAATCAACTAGGAGAAATCAACTAGGCAATCTGCTGAAAGGTCCACCACAAATGGTAGAGCCAGGGAAGGTAAATTTGTTGATTTAACTGGTGTCAGATGTGGGATTTTCAAGCTGCTTGTGGACATATTCTCCAGAATATTCGTTGAAGAACGTGAAAACTTCTAGAATCTGTGGAAGATCAGTGTTAGCAGTGATTTATAACTGGGTGTGTTCTTGAAACAGAATAAACTGTGTATCCGCTTTAAGTACGTCTATGCCTAAGATCCGTAGAACGTAACAACTGGTGACATAGAAAAACTGCATTAGTAGGCCTTGGTCAGGTGATATAGAGAACAATTAGAGTTTTTCATCTTATATCTTTTGATCTTTTGTTCATCAAAATCGAATAATAAATGCAAGAGTTACATGGGCGTTTCCATATTAAATGGGCCACGTTATATATATATATATATATATATATATATATATATATATATATATATATATATATATATATATATATATATATATATATATATTGGCTGGTTTACTTAATAACCAACGAGTTAGTTATTATGTATTACTAGGAAAATTAAGTTCACACCTTATACTTTATCCAAATAATGTGGATGGTTCGTAAAATAGCCAAAAACACCCGCTTATGTGTGTAATTTTCTTGTGGTTTGTACTTTGGTGACACATCTTGTATAGTTTGTAAGCTACCTGGATAGTTTGCAAATTAACCAATATTTGCAGCTATTTTACTTAAAAGATGATTTTCCATCAAAATAACTAGACATTTGGATAGTTTGTATATTATCCAGCTGGTCTATAAACTAACAAAGTAAACACTTTAACCTAAACAACAGTAGCTTTTGTTATGATAAATACGGGGCTCAAATGTATTAATTTCAACTGATTCTATAAATTAATATTTTAATTACGGCCCTTGTAATTTTAGACATGACCAAATTCATCACACGATATCTATTTCCTGTTTGCCCGTCTGTTAACTTACGCAAACAGAATGACGTTATCCAGTATTATCCCTATACTAACACTATAAAACTTTCCTGCATCCCTTATCCCTTACATCCTTATTATATGAATAATAATGACTGTATAGAGAGTTGTATAATACATTTTTCCTTGGGGTCTGTGTTGTGGTTATTTCATACAAAGATATGAATGGGCACTCCTGGTGAGATCGCTAACTATCTTGTCAGTGTAAAGTCAGAGAACGGACCCCACGCCGAGCTAGGGATACAGTTTACACATTGATATTGATATTGGGGAAATATTGTGTTAGTATCACAACTTGGCATATCTGAATAAATATTCAGATTAGGGATGCTCGGATTTGCCGCAATTTAAATTATATATATATATATATATATATATATATATATATATATATATATATATATATACAGTCTGAATTTTTTTCAAAAACATTTCTATCTGAATATATATATATATATATATATATATATATATATATATATATATATATATATATATATATATATATATATTCAGATAGAAATGTTTTTGAAAAAAAATCAGACTGGTCGAAATGGTACACAGAGCAGCATAATATTCTTTTATGATGTCGCAAAAGGCGAAACCAGTTGCAAAGAAGAAAACAAGCCTTGTGAAGCCAGATCAAAGTTTCTACGCCTGTGCCTAATATATTTTTATTTTTTCTGAATAACGTTTATGTCTGCAAACCTAAGATTTTTAGTGAGTTTTCATTAAGAAAATTCACTAATAGAGAGGTAACGATGGTGAGTTTTTCGGAATTATTTTTTTTTCAAATGATGGCGAATTGGGGCCCCTAGAATCAATATCCAAAGACGGTTTGATTTTTTATATGTATGTATGCATATATATATATATATATATATATATATATATATATATATATATATATATATATATATATATATTTATAGAGTCATTGATGGCCGATAGTAGGTTAGACGTTTATGGAAAATTTGGATACTGCCTTATGTTAATAAGACAGGTCGTGCCTATTTATATAAGCACGACCTGTCTTTCTAAAATATTTTCATTTTGGCCGTGTTGCTGCTTTTACCCAAAAGTAGTAACAACTTGCTTATTTTTAATGGGACATCCCTTATATCATTTTATGAGTGAATTTTCTTAAAAAAATTCAGTAATGAAGAGATCTCGACTTTTGAATTTTGAAAAAATTTCTTCAAATGAGCGCAAACTGGGCCCCCTAGAATCCATATCAGGAGTCAGTTTTAATTTTTATATGTATATATATATATATATATATATATATATATATATATATATATATATATATATATATATATATATATATACGTTAAGCTAATTAATTTAGATATGTTTTGATCATTGCTGGTTTAACATACTGATGACCTCAAATAAGAGGAGCGAAACTAGTATGTGTTTCCAGTAATAATCTTGATATATATATATATATATATATATATATATATATATATATATATATATATATATATATATATATATATATATATATATATATATATATATATAAGACTTGACCATATCGCGTGATACATCATCGTAAACAGAAAAAAAATGTAATCAAAAAAGTAAAAATCTAATATGGTGCCCATAAGGAAAAACAAAGTTAACTATTGTAACTCTTGCATCTAGTATTCCATGGAAAATGCGATGACAGATTTATATTCCCTGCAAAAAAGTTCCTCGACAACGTCTCGGTTAAAAACGCCTAGCTTTGTTGGTTTTCGCTTAAAAAATAAATAAAATAAAATCAGGGTTTCTATTTTTTTGCGATAATTCAGAAATGACAGGACACATTGAGGTCGAAAAACGGGCACTATATATATATATATATATATATATATATATATATATATATATATATATATATATATATATATATATGTATCAGAGCGATTTGGTCAAATTCATAGTATAAAATTTGAGAAACGAAAGCATGAACTAAACAATGTAAACAAAATAGGTTTACGTCTCTATTAAAATCACTTTAAAACAGTTTCTTACTTCTGTGTGTAATCAGATGTCTACCTATACGCTTCGGGTATAACAGAGCGCGAACAAACCCTTGATACCTAGCTTCAGTGGCCAGGGGGTAACCTGTTCAATACATAAATGCTGACACGCGGCCGGCCGTGGTTCCCAATATTTGGTAGAAATAATAGTTTCCAGATTTCATCAGGAATTTGTTTATTGTTGATATTAGTGAATTTTTATTAAAAAAAATCAATAACAAAGAATTTCTTTATAAAAAAGTTTCTTTGTTTTTAAAAAACCCGGTTTGATTAAGTTGACTAAAACGAAATCGTCCAGGCACTAAATAAGGAAAAATACCTGCCACGTTTACATTTTGGCAGGTACTTTTCTTTTCAGAGTAGGTACCTAGATAGGCATACCAAATTTTACTTTTCTAGCTTCATAAAAATTTGAGTGTCTTCATTGTTGAACACAAAATTGAAATATTTTTTGATAATAGAATAAAATCGATGGTAACACTTTAAAAAAAATTCTTCAAATGAGCGCCTATTAGGACCTCTAAAACCGATTATTAAGGTCCGTTTCAATTTAAAGTATTAATTTTACTAATATGCCGTAATAATAGTGTAAAATTCGTATGAAAATTCACTACTATCATGCACTTGCTGCGCCCCAAAATATTCCAAAGACTTATGAAATGAGGACTAGTGAAAAACCAAGTAACAGTTACAATACACCTAGTTCCTTGACGCCACAAAAGCAGTACTGGCATTTATTTGACGTTATTATTCTTATCGACATCCCACTCTTACGCACTGTTGCTCTATAATAATTAGAAGTCACACAATATTAATCAAGAAATCTCAAAGGTATTTGAGTATTTTGTATGAAGTGCCGGAAAGCTGCTATCTGGTTTGTAGTAGTGGTCGCCTTCGGTTAGCTGATCTAACCGCCATGGGATACTATGCAAATGTTTCCACTCACAGTCACAGCCATTTTGTCATGACCCTCTCACTTTGGTACCCTGCATCACACTTTGGGGTGTCATAACACACTACTTGCATTATACAACTGATCTGCTCACTGATTTACACATACTAGATTTATGTTTGTCATCTATTATGTACATATATATTACTATGCAGTGTTTTAGGTTCAGATCATATAAACTTGTAGGCAAATGCAATTTTAGCTGGTTCTAGACAAGAAAACACGAAAGGAGTTGCTAGTTTGACCTGTATGAATTGGTCTTGCTAATACTCAATACAGTTAATAAACATGCGTTATAATATGGTTTGTAAGTCTTAATAGCATTTTTAAGAAATCCAATTAGCAACTAATATTCTTGACAAAAAAATACATAAACAATTTGCTAAGTAACCCAAAAGACACCGATAGATAGTACGGCTAAAATGCCGGGGATCTAGGAAATTTGTTGTAAATATTGTGATTTTAAATACGTGGGGCAAAATAGGAGATCTACTGAAATTAGATTTTGAGAGCATTTAGCCCAACTTAAATACAGTACCACAGATAGATCATGAGTGGCCTGATACATTTGATATATATATATATATATATATATATATATATATATATATATATATATATATATATATATATATATATATATATATATATATATATATATATAGGGGGTGGCGCATTGAAAACGAAACAGACCGATTTGCGTCCGGAAATCTTTTTGTAAGAAATGCTAAAACACGTCGATTTTAATATTGGGGGGGACATGATTTGACATAAAACTTAACTTTGTCATATCAACTCCTTAAGGGTGGTGATAACAACCATTATATTTTAAATAGGGAACATGGATCGAGTGTTACATAATTTGAAATCTCTTTCTTTTCTGAATTCAGCACACAAATTTTTTTGGAAGTTTTATCCACTCGTTTAAAAATTATTCACAGTTGAAGATGCAAAAACACATTTCACTCATTCTGATAAGAAATGTGCTGATAGTCAACGTTTTGTTGGTTTGTAAACAAAAAATTGACTATCAGAACATTTATTATCGGATTGAGAGAAATGCGGTTTATTATTTCAGTTTATCGGTCGGTTTGATACTTGGTACTACTACCGAAAATTAATTTCACAATGGTGTATTCTATAGAAGAGAGAGTTGAAATAATTACTCTTTAAAAAAAAAAAAACGATGACTGTGTCAACCGTATCGCAAATTTGTTTAGTGTACGACATCCGAACAGATATGTTAACAGAAAATACATTTTGGAGTTAGTTGCAAAGGTTCGACAAAGCGGTTCAGTAGCCAACAAAAAACGGGATCCTGAACGTGAATTTCCGGTTAGAAATGAGACTACTGAGATTGAAGTTTTAGGACAAATTGCTGCAGACGCAACTTTGAGCACGAGAAAATTGGCCACTGTTTCAAACATCAAAAGAAGAACTATTCAGCGAATATTGAAGCATCATAAATTTCACCCGTATGAAATTCATCTTGTACAACAACTGAATGAAGATGATTTTGATCGGCGGCTGGAGTTTTGTTAAGTTATGACTGCACGAATAGCTGATAACGGGAACTTTCTGTTCAATATCTGTTTTTCAGACGAGTGTACGTTTTTATTCCTTACTCAAACTCCACAGAAATTGAATGTCTGGACTGGCATTTTTGGCGACCGTTTAATCGGACCAATTTTTCTTGATGGCAATTTAAGTGGCGAAACGTATTTGGAGTTACTAGAAGATATCGTTTACCCTCTATTAATTGACATTGTTGAAAATGATGATTGCTATCAAGAAAATCAATTAGTGTTTCAACAAGATGGAGCTCCTCCGCATTTTTCACAACGTGTTAGGGAGTTTTTCAACAGAGAGTTTCCAGAGCAATGGATTGGGCGTAGAGGTGCTATTGAGTGCCCCCCTTTACATAAACATTCCCGGATATAAATATTTCTCGGCGTTCCTATTGTATATATATATATATATATATATATATATATATATATATATATATATATATATATATATATATATTCTACTATTGTCGTGACAGTAGTTCGGAGATAAATAGGAATTTATCACACCAGAATAAGCA
Organism: Tillus elongatus; assembly: GCA_964006375.1. Lineage (NCBI taxonomy): Eukaryota > Metazoa > Arthropoda > Insecta > Coleoptera > Cleridae > Tillus > Tillus elongatus. The sequence goes on along the minus strand of OZ023266.1, from coordinate 30,052,720 downwards.
ATCTGTGACAGTTTATTTTGCATATACATGCTACACTAACTACAGGTTCTAAGGAATTTCACAGTTTTATTTTTATCACGATTTTTACAACGTAGTAATTATCATGGGCAGTCCCGTACTTAGATGGTCGTTCGTTTTGATTAGGGATATTTATTATATTTGTGCGAGAAAAAATTAAATTTCGATCTATTCTTGATTGAAATTTTGATCAATTTTCAGCGCGGAAAATCCGCACACGAATAATCGAGAGTATACTATATATATATATATATATATATATATATATATATATATATATATATATATATATATATATATATATATATATATATATATATATATATATATATATTAGGCCGATTTTGATCAAAGTTACGGAGTACCTTCTTTTTGCAAGTAGCTTAGATAAGTGCGTTAGACAGGAAAATCGGTCCCGGTTTTCCCGGAAAACGTGTTTTCTTTCGGAAAATTTTTATATCTTTGGAAATAACAAAGGAATGGCAACCAAACTTGGTACGCGCATTTGTATTACAAAAAGTAAAGCACCCACCAAAATTTGGGTCAGTAAGTTAACAGACAAAAAAGTTACAGGCATTTAAAGGAACGTGAAAACGTCAAAAGCGCGATTGGAAACGTCAAAATTGGCAACATTTAGGCAAAGAACCTGACGCGAATACGGATTATGTAAAGAAAATGTCGCATGAGGAGTGTTCTATAAACTCTTAAGTTTTAGCTTCAACCATCATAGTCCTTCATTTTACTAATATTTCCAGAAAATTCACTTCAAATAGATTTTTTCTTTTCCTTCCCGTTGCAAGTGGCGTAGATAAGTTCGTTAGCCAGGAAAATCGGTCCAGATTTTCCCGGAAAATTTTGTTTTCTTTCGGAAAAAAATATATCCCAGGAAATAACAAAGTAAGAGCGACCAAATTTGGTACACCTGTTTGTATTATAAAGAGTGAACCATGTACCAAAATTGAGGTCTGTACGCTTAAACAGAAAAAATGTTATGGGCATTTAAAGAAAAAATATTGAAGTTTTCCTCAAAACATTAAAGTCGCGATTTGAAACGTCAAAATTGGCACCATTTAGGCAAAGAACCTAAAAATAAATACAGATTATATAAAGAAAATGTCACAAGAAGAGTGTTTTGCAAAAGTTTCAGCTGCAACCGTCATTGTCCTTCATTTTACTAAAATATTTACAGAAATTTCATTTCAAATACACTCTTTCTCTGATGCTTTGGCGGTAGTTTTAGTTAAGTTCATGGTTTAACGGTCTATAAGTGTTAGCTAATTTTCGTAGAAAGAATTTGTTAATGGGAGACCGCTACTTTTGAATTTTAAAAAGATTTCTTCAAATGACCACAAATTAGGCCCCCTAGAATCCGTACCCGGGTTTAGTTTCAGTTTTTATTTGTTTACATACATACAGGGTGAGTCATTTCTACAGTAAAGCTCAATATAATTGTTATTATACAAGATACGAGAAAAAGTTGTATACGTTAATTATAGGTGAGCTGCATCTTATAAAATTATTTCGATATTATTTTCATATTATTGAATTTTTGCATTTTTGTCGAAATATGATGCATGTTTGTAACAAAAAAAACGAGACGCAGTAGATGCGTTTTGGTAGCGAATTTTTATTAAATTTTTAAATTTCAATAACTCAATTTGCCGTTACCCCAAGGTTTGCTGGCTAGGAAACCAGTTTTCCCGGAAATAGTTCAAGTTTATTTTCGGGAAGTTTTTGTACATTTTCAAACAATAAGTTATTTTGATAAATTATGGTACATTGTTTTTACTATATAGGTTATACCACTCGCATTAGAAAGACATATTTGCTATTAAAAATATTTTAATGAAAATTCACTCCCATAACGCACTTTCTGCGCTCAGAATCTTTTATATTCATCCTACAAATTAAAATGATGAATGGAAAATTCAAACACCATCTTGTATCTTTGGTCCCATTTCAACATGTTTTTAAGTGAAATTCAAGAATGTTTTTTCAAAGTGAAGCTTCTTGACGGTTTAAAACATTCTCAATGGTTTTTTTTCAACACCCTGTGTAGAACTTATCTGAATTACCTGATATTTAGCAGAGCAACGGGCTAAAAAGTGATTTGATACCGGCAATCGAATGTTACATCAAATTGAAATAACTCAAAAGTCTGGACGCAGGAAGTACGTTATGGAAGTGCATTTTCATAAAAAAGTTTTTAATTACAAATATATCGCTCTAATGCGAGCAGGCATCAATTTGGTTACCGGTATAACCTATATAGTAGGAACAATGTACCATATTTTATCAAAATAATTATTTGCAAATGTCAAAAATTTGCCGAAAATAAACTTTAAATGTTTCTGAGAAAACTGGTCTCCTAGCCAATGAACCTTAGGTTAATAGCAAATTGAGTGATTGAAATTTGAAACATTTAATGAAAATTCGCAACCAATACGCCCTTTTTTCCAAAAATAAATGTTGGTTTCTTAACCAACAACACTTACGTTAATAGCAAATTAAGTTATTGAAATTTAAAGGATTTAATGAAAATTCGCTACCAAAACGCACTTACTGCGTCCAGAATTTTTCTTACAAAAATGCATCATATTTCGATAAAAAATGCTAAAATGCAGTAACGAATTTGTTCTACGAAAATTAGCTAAAAATTATGGACCGTTGAATCATAAACTTCACTTAACCTACAGCGAAAGCTTCAACTTGACTAAACCGACAGCCACAGCATCAGAGAAAGGGTCGATTTGAAATGAACTTTCTGTAAATATTTTAGTGAAATAAAGGGCAATGAATGGTTGAATCTGAAACTTAAGGGTTCGCAGAACACTCTTCTTGCAACATTCTCTTTTCACAATCCATATTTGTTTCGCGTTCTTTGTCTAAACATTGCCAATTTTGACGTTTTAAATTGCGAGTTTGACGTTTTGAGGAAAACACAAAAAATTGTTTCTTTAGCTGCCCGTAACTGTTTTGTCCTTAAACATAGAGACCTTGGTACATGGTGCACACTTTATAATACAAATACGTGCATCAAATTTGGTTGCCCTCACTTTGTTATTGCCGGAGATGGAATTTTTTTTAGAAAGAAAACACAATATTTTCCGGGAAAACCTGGTCCGATTTTCTTGGCTAACGAACTTATTCAAGCCACTTGCAAAAGAAAGGTACTCACCAAATTTGATCAAGATCGGTCCATTATTTTTTGAGTTATCGGTACGATATATATATATATATATATATATATATATATATATATATATATATATATATATATATATATATATATATATATATATATATATATATATATATATATATATATATATATATATATATATATATATATATATATATATATATATATATATATATATATATATATATATATATATATAAACACGGATCTCCCCATTAGTGAATTTTTTAAAGGAAATTCACTAAAAATCACCAACGACTTATGGGCCAGCCTGTAATTGTAGAAATATTTTCTTAAGGTGTAGCTCAAAACATTATATAATTAATGTATGCAACTTTTTTTCGTATCTTGCATAATAACGGATATATTGAACTTTTAAGATTTTTTACGAAAATTCGACAAAAATGATATATCATTAACCGATAAACTCTATAGCCAACACTACTGCCAAAGCATCAGAGAAAGGGTCTATTTGAAATGAATTTTCTGGGAATATTTTAGTAAAATGAAGGACAATGACGATTGAAACTAAGACTTCAGGCTTTGTAAAACATTCTTCTTGAGACATTTTGCTTCCATTGCTCATATTAGTTTCAGGTTTATTGCCTAAATATTACCAATTTTGACGCTTTAAATCCCGACTATGAAGTTCTGAGGAAAACCCAAATTTATTTTTCTTTAAATGCCTGTCACTTTTTTGTCCTTTAACCTACAGAGATACATTTTGGTACCTGTAATGATATAAACCCGCGTACCAAATTTGGTGGCCGTACTTTGTTAATTCCGGAGATATAATTTTTTTTCGAAAGCAAACACAAAATTTGCCGGGAAAACCTCGGCTGATTTTCCTGGGTAACGAACCTATCCAAGCCACTTGCGAAAGGAAGGTACTCAACAAGTTTTATCAAAAGCGGCCCATTATTTTTTTAGTTATAAGTGTGACACATAAATATATAAAAAAATAAATAAATAAATAAATAAATATATATATATATATATATATATATATATATATATATATATATATATATATATATATATATATATATATATATATATATATATATAAACATATAAAGTCTGAAACCGACCTCGGATTTGGGTTCCAGGGGTCCTAAATAGCGCTCATTTGAAGAAATTTTTTCAAAATTCAAAAGTCGAGATCTCATCATTAGTGATTCACTAAAAAGGGCAACATTTTCCCGAGAGAAAATTTGATGGTTGACAAGTGTATAAACAAATAAACAAATTCAATTTTCACATGTCTGATGATGCTATCAAACAGTGAAACTGGTTACAGAGAGGAAAACAAACCTCCGTGAAGCCAGAGAAATAGGCTCTACGTCTGGACTTAAGATTACGGCTTTCTGTTGCCCCAGTTCACACACTATGGCAAGTTAGACTAGGCATAACATAGAACATACTATGTGACAAATATCAAACGCCCTCACAGACACGTTGTTTAGATAAAGTGTCGTTTCCTCTCTCATTATATGCTTACTCTCGAAATCAGTGATAAATGCAATCACACAAATCATTGTTACCGAGTTTGCACAATATCACCAGAAGCACCATGAAAGCTAACGGTCAGCATGAATGCAAGAATGACCGAGCAATCATTACAAAATACGGACATTAAAGCACAGTGGGTAGCAGAAGTATTATTAGGGGTGTTGACAATAATTGAAATGGTAACTTTAAACTTCCGTACAGCAGTAACGTTTAATTGTCAAAACATCCGTATGGGCTCCCTGCGGGTGGTGGACGGCCCTTTGAACGCCTTAAAGAACTGAGATTGTGACTAAGGGAGGATATGCTCTGGCTATTATGTAAGGTAGAAAGCCTTTAGAATACACAGTTCTTAAATCTGTAAAACAGTGACATGCAACGATTTGTTAGAAATAAGTAATGTTAGAATTTCTTATTGTTAAGGAAACAGAGCAAGTTTGAAACAGAAATTATTTATGAAGCTACGACAAAATAGCGTGTATCACTACTAAAATATAGAAATACAAACATGGTCGTTTTATACCAAGTGAAGATTGGAACCTGTGATGAGCACTGATAAGTACACTTGGAGAACCCAAATCACCACAACACATCTTAAAAGACCTGACGATCGTTTTACTAACCAAGTTAGCGTCATCAGAGGATGAAACATTCTAAATGCTTAAAAAACTAACATCAACTTATATACCGGATCTCAGGTAAAGAGATCGAACCGAGATGAGACACTAGTCGTAGGCAAATTCCAAAGTGTATTGTATTTTTATCGCCAGACAAGGTCTTTGCGCTATCCCTACTGCTTTATCTAAAAAGTGTCCATCTGTAATAGTTTCGAGAAGGTTCAACGACAGCTAAATTAACAACGATTCCTTTGGCGGCAATAACTGTATACTTATGTTATCGGTAAAACGTGCCGAAAGCGTGGGAATTTTATTTAGCAAAGCAATCGATCAAGTGACTCGTAATTGGCGCTGGTGAAGTGTTGATACATTTTTTGTTGTAACTATATTTCGCAATATATACGCTTTCGAACCCATTTAGCTGTCCTGGTTTTCTAATATTTTTTATTAATTTCAGATTATCTTTATCAACGTGATGATTATTATCCCAAATATGTCGGGCGACGGCAAAATTATCTACAGTACCGTAACGTAATTGGGATATGCGTTCTTTGAATCTAATTCCAATCGATCTTTTTGTTTGTCCGACGTATTTAAGATTACAATCTTTACAACTTATTTCATAAATTCCCGACATTCTGTCCGCGCTATCCTTGTCTTTTGGGTTACCTAGCAAGTTTTTTAAGGTATTTGTTGTTGAAAATGTTAGCTGTAAGTTGACTTTTTAAAAAATGCTGTCTAGACCCCTCGTGATTCTAGGTTCAAATAGTAAGCAAACAAAGTTTTTTTTCCGATTTTTCTCTTCTGAACGTCGTTGATTCCGTCAACATTTTCTTTGTTTTCTGTTTGTTGATTAATTTTTCCACTATGCAAGCGGTGTATCCGTTATATTCGGCCACGTTCTCAATATAATTTAATTCTTTGCTATATCTACTTTTGTTTAAAGGAAAATTAATTAACCGATTTACTAAAAATTTCAGACCGGCCATTTTTTGTGCGTACGTATGATGTGAGTCGCAAGGGATGTAGCTTAAGGTAGTGGTTTCTTTTCTATAGACATCGAATTCTAAAGTCTCTTTATTCTTGATAACTAGTACATCTAGAAAGGGTAATTTATTATTAATTTCTAATTCGTGCGTAAATTTTATAGAATCAAATTTATTGTTTAATTTGGCAATAAAATCTTCTATTCTGCAAATCTTTGTGTTAAACACCGCCAAAATATCATCCACGTAACGACACCACACTCTAGGAAAATAACCACTTTCACTTTCAAGATCTGTTTCAAATCTGCTCATGAAAAGGTCTGCAACAAATGGCGATAGCGGATTGCCCATTGCCGTGCCTTGTGTTTGTTGAAAAAATTCATTGTTGAATTGAAAAATATTTTGTTTGATGCAAAGGTTTGTCAGAGTTAAATACTCTTTGCAGACATTTTCATTTATGTTATCCATTTTTAGCAACTGCTCTAAATATGTTAAAGTTTGCTCCGGGGGAACGCTAGGAAACAATGAGGTTACATCGAACGAAATTAAAACCTCGCCTTCAGTCAATTTAACGTTACGGTACTATAGATAAGTCTGCCGTCGCCCGACATATTTGGGATAATAATCATCACGTTGATAAAGATAATCTGAAATTAATAAAAAATGTTAGAAAACCAGCACAGCTAAATGGGTTCGAAAGCGTATATATTGCAAAATATAGTTACAACAAAAAATGTGTGTACACTTCACCAGCGCCAATTACGAGTCACTTGATCGATTGCTTTGCTATATAAAATTCCCACGCTTTCGGCACGTTTTACCGATATCATAAGTATAAATTTATTGCCGCCAAAGGAATCGTTGTTAATTTAGCTGTCGTTGAACCTTCTCGAAACTACTACAGATGGACACTTTTTAGATAAAGCAGTAGGGATAGCGCAAAGACCTTGTCCGGCGATAAAAATACAATACACTTTGGAATTTGCCTACGACTAGTGTCTCATCTCGGTTCGATCTCTTTACCTGAGATGCGGTATATAAGTTGATGTTAGTTTTTTAAGCATTTAGAATGTTTCATCCTCTGATGACGCTAACTTGGTTAGTAAAACGATCATCAGGTCTTTTAAAACGTGTTGTGGTGATTTGGGTTCTCCAAGTGTACTTGGTCGTTTTATACTTGTGTTTGAAGCCGGAAAAAACGTGCGATTGGTCTGACGACCGCAGCCATGAAACAAGACAACACACAACACACACTATACTTGTGTAATTTGATTTTACTTCTCGCGGTTATAAATATGAAAAGCGTTGGTTCTCGGGCTTAATCACGTGCAGAATTTACTGAAACTCGACGTTTTGGCTCCCGTTTTGGACCCATCTTCAAGAATTTTACGAAATACGAAAGAAAGAAACTCCCATGCCTCAATTTGCCGACTCCTTACGGCGGTGGATAAGGGTAGGTTGTATTGTTTTAACTCGATTCCGGTGCCGTATCTGTCTACTGTGCAAATTTCATTAGAGATCGTCTCTAAGGTCTTAGTGTGTTTAACCCTAACAGGTCTTAGGGAGATATACAGGCTTGCGCATAAGTAGCGCAACAAGATCATAACTTTCGAACCGAGGAAGGCATCGGAATTAAAATATGTAGGGTGGCATAACAGATTATTTGCGAGTATTTGGTGGCATTATCGACATTTTTTAAGCATCTCATTTTTAGAAGGTGATAACCTTTAATTTCCTAAATAACAACATGGATCATGCGACATATTTTTGGAAAGCATATTCAGCGTACTTTTGAGAGTTTTAATAAGAACGAAAACATTAGGCTTTTCATGAAATTCATTTGGAAAAATGGCACCATCTTACTTTATTGAAGAAGATGCTCAAATTGAGCTCCTTAAACTTCTTAACAAAACTAAAGCCTCCTGTCGCACTGATGAATCGAGTTTGGCAGTGATCGATTAGTCACTTGTTGAAAGGCTATAACAATTCGGTCTAGAAACTCTTCCAAATTTGCAGGCAGATCGTTGTAAACAACGCTTTTTAAATGACCACAGAGAAAAAAATTGAGTGAACACAAATCTGGAGATCTAGCTGGACACTCAATAGGATTTCTTCTGCCCATCTATAGGTTAGGAAGTGTCACTTTAAGGTATTCTTTGACCTCTTGACTGAAATGAAGTGGAGCGCCGTTTTATTGGAGGTAGACATTTTCCACAAATAATTAATAGCGCCAAAAAGTACGCTGAATAGGCTTTCAAAAAATGTGTCGCATGACCCATGTTGCTATTTAAGGAACTAATTTGTTGCCAGCCTCAGAAAAGGGGGTGTTTTGGAAAATGCCAATAATGCCACCAAATAGTCGCAAATAATCTGGTATGAAATCGTACAAAGTTTGAGTTCGATGCCTTTCTCTGTTTAAAAGTTATGTGCTTATTGTGTTACTTACGCGCAACGTGTATATCAAAATCGCCTTAAAAGATTGCAACTTCTAAATACGATATAGGACGGCACAAATAACTGTAGCCAATGGAATGTTTTCTGGGGCGCATCTGGTAGACTGCAACGACTGGTTGCAATTCCATAACCTGGGAGTAAGCCCGTTTCACCACCTCAGAGGAGAACATTAAAACATTAACCAGTTATCTACAGAACATGAGTCTTTTTAGGATTGGCTTTCCGGGAAAATTTTGAGTTTTCATTCGAAAAAAATTCTTATCTCAAAAAGTAATAAGCCGATTTTAATAAAATTTGGCATGTACCTTTCTTTTGTAAATGGCTTTGACAAGTTTGTTAGTCAAGAAAATCGGACGAGGTTTTCCGGGAAAATTTGAGTTTTCATTCGAAAAAATTTTTTATCTCAAAGAATAATAAGCCTATTTTGATAAAATTTGGCATGTACCTTCCTTTTGTAAATGACTTTGACAAGTTCGTTAATCAAAAAAATCGGACGAGGTTTTCCGGGAAAATTTTGAGTTTTAATTTGAAAAAAATTTTTATCTTAAAAAATAAGAAATCTATGATAACCAAATTTGGTAGGTAGGTTTACGATATAAAAAGTAAACTATACACCAAAATTTAGATTTCTATGTTACAAGAAAAAAAAGTTATAATAAAATATTTTGTGCCAAATCATTTCTATGAAAATTCACTACCATAACGCACTTGCTGCGTCCAGGCTTTTTAATACTAAAAAAAGACAAAATAATGGACAATTTTGTTTTTCTTTTCTTAGAGGTAAAAAATTAGATTGAATCCACTCACTAATATCTTGATACTTCGATTTAAGGCTTTATGACGGTGAAACACCACTGTTGCTGTCGAAGCTACTTAGAAACTGCCAGAGTTTTCTAGTAGGGTTGTTATATTTACTTTAAATAAGCAAATAGTACTTGCTTGATTATAGATTCTACTTTAAATAATATTAAAGCGGAGAAAGCCCTGTACGTAATCCTCTATTAAAGGAAATTGTCCTGACTCAGCTCAACTACGGATGTTCTTCAATGGTCTCCCTTGACCAAGGAGACTAATTGCAGACGTTAGTGATTTCAACAAAATTTTAAAGCTTGACTATAAAGTAATCTCTTATATTTAATTTGAGTTTTTTCTAAAGATCGAGTGGGTGCTGACTGCTAAAATTGAATTTTCGCTGAGTCGACAGGTTAAAATTACGGTATGTGCGGAAAATAACTAATCTTCGGCAGTTCCTACACCCCCCAATTATTATGAAAAACTTACTGAAACGGACATTTACTCAAAGTTTTTACCAGAATATTGCATCTGTTCCTTTTAAAATAATATTTTATAAATTCGCATACTGTAGCGAATTATTAATGATTTTATTAAGGAATTCAATTTTATGTGGTAATAACTAGATTTTAAATATGATTTTAATACGAACTTAAATTATTAGCTTAGCTGTAAAAATGAAGCGTAACAATATTGACGATGGTGTATCTGAATACAGTAGTTACTTATTTTCTTTACAATATGAATTAACTATACTACTAACAGCACGCCATTACCATTGAGGGGTAGACATACCATAAAGCCTATACTAGTTTTCTCCATGAAATTCTGTTTTGGTATGCTATTTTGGCTTCGTGTACATTCATACATTACAAATAACGCACTTGCTGCGTCCAGACTTTTAATTAGAGGTATAATTTTTTAATTGTGATATGAGCAATTGCGAATGCAAACAATGAGTTGGTAGTAATTGGTGTTGGTTTATATGGGAAAGAAAGAGACAGTTGAATATTTGCCAAATCTACAATGGAGAAGAAATTATACCAATTATTTTTTATTCACTTGAAGATTCGACACTTCTAATTCTGATAGAAGATAGTCTACTTATAGAAGAGGGCGAAGTATTCAAACTTCGTAAAAACATAATGCAACCTTATAATCCGTGTCATGCTAAAAAAAATTCGAAGGAGGCTGTGTTTGACTATCCCTTATTTGGAAGGCGTGTCAGATATGTTCCTGGGCTCTTCAGTCAAGTTTTCAGAATTCATAATTGTCTACTGTAATAAAACTGAGACATGTGATTTGCTGATAACAGCTATCTGTTACATGTATAATTGTTGTAACTGTATATGCGTATACAGGGTTGCGCATTGAAAACGAAACAGACCGATTTGCGTCCAGATATATATTTTTAAGAAACGCTGAAACATGTCAATTTTAATTATGAGGGGGACATGTTTTGACATAAAAATCAACTTTGTCACATCAACCCCTTAAGGGTGGTGATAACAACCCTTATATTTTAAATAGGGAACATGGGTCGTGTGTCACATGATTTGAAAGCTCTTTCTTTCTGAATTCAGCACACTATTTTTTTTGGAAGTTTTATTATCACGTTTAAAAATTATTCACAGTTGGAGTTGCAAAAAAGTATTTCATTTATTGTGATAAGAAATGCACTAGTTAGTGAATTTTTCGTCAAAAAAAAAAACTAAAAAACAAAACCAAACGTTCAAAAATGTTTATTCAGTTAAGTAGGTCTATAAATTGTTGACCACCAGCTTCCATACAAAAGTACAAATTTTCCTCAAAACGAGCTCTGACATTCTGAAGCATTTGTGGAGTTATTAGATGGCATTCTTCAACAATGCGACGCCGTAATATTTCCAGAGACTTCGGTTCTGTTGCGTAAATTCTACTCTTTAAATTGCCCTATAGAAAGAGGTCTAAAGTAAATAAATCCGGTGATCTAGGGGGCCACTCAATAGCACCTCTACGCCCAATTCATTGTCCTGGAAACTTTCTGTTCAAAAACTTCCTAACACGTTGTGAAAAATGTGGAGGAGCTCCATCCTGTTGAAACACTAATTGATTTTCTTGATAGCGATCATCATTTTCCACAATGTCAATTAGTAGAGGGTAAACGATATCTTCTAGTAACTCCAAATACGTTTCGCCACTCAAATTGCCATCAAGAAAAATTGGTCCGATTAAACGGTCTCAAAAAATTCCGGTCCAGACATTCAATTTCTGTGGAGTTTGAGTGTGGACTTCGTGAAAATTTATTGGATAATTATCTGCCCAATAATGACAATTATGACGATTGACTGTAGAGTTTAATAAAAACGTACACTCGTCTGAAAAACAGATATTGAACAGAAAGTTCCCGTTATCAGCTATTCGTGCAGTCATAACTTCACAAAACTCCAGCCGCCGATCAAAATCGTCTTCATTCAGTTGTTGTACAAGATGAATTTTATACGGGTGAAATTTATGATGCTTCAATATTCGCTGAATAGTTATTCTTTTGATGTTTGAAACAGTGGCCAATTTTCTCGTGCTCAAAGTTGGGTCTGCAGCAATTTGTCCTAAAACTTCAATCTCAGTAGTCTCATTTCTAACCGGAAATTCACGTTCAGGATCCCGTTTTTTGTTGGCTACTGATCTACTTTTTCGAAACTTTGCAACTAACGCCAAAATGTATTTTCTGTTAACATGTCTGTTCGGATGTCGTTCATTAAACAAATTTGCGGTACGGTTGGCACAGTCATCGTTTTTGAAAAAAAGAGTCATTATTTCAACTGTTTCTTCTACAGAATACACCTTGTGAAATTAATTTTCGGTAGTACTATCAAGTATCAAACCGACCGATAAACGGAAATAATAAACCGGATTTCTCTCATTCCGATAAGGAATCTTCTGATAGTCAATTTTTTGTTTACAAACCAACAAAACATTGACTATCAGCACATTTCTTATCGGAATGAGTGAAATGCGTTTTTGCATCTTCAACTGTGAATAATTTTTAAACCAGTTGATAAAACTTCCAAAAAAATTAGTGTGCTGAATTCAGAAAAGAAAGAGCTTTCAAATGATGTAACACTCGACCCATGTTCTCTATTTAAAATATAAGGGTTGTTATCACCACCCTTAAGGGGTTGATGTGACAAAGTTGAGTCTAATGTCAAAACATGTCCCCCTCAATATTAGAACGTGTTTAAGCGTTTCTTAAAAAAATTCTCTGGACGCAAATCGGTCTGTTTCGTTTTCAATGCGCCACCCTATATGTGTGTATGTAATGCATTGTATGCTTATGATAGACTCCTTATAATTTCTGTATTGTTAGGTGGTAGTTTATTGTTAATTTTTTAATGTAATTTGACATGTGTGTTACTGCAAAGTTTTAATAAAAATAATAATAACAATAATAACACAAACACACACTAGTTTGACAAACAAAGCTGATGAATTCCTTTCAAACTGTGCTGAAACACTAAATTTTGCGTCAGTATAAAATGAGACTTTATTTGTGTGCACTAGTAATACACCAGATACTAAATAACACTGCGATGAGCGCAAACTACATAAATCACATTTTTAGTTGATAAAATACTTTCTAATCTGAAATTACGGTATAACTGGAATTGTAAGTAATTGGAGTGTGCCTTTGGTTGCCTTGACGGAGAGAATTTAACAAATTTATTGAGCTCTTTGTTTGATTACCTACTTTCTGCTGAATAGAAATCACTCTGGCTACATGCACTCGCTAAAGACGTGACCTAAGACTTGTGAAAATGTTTTCCCCCCTTAAGTAATGAATATAGTCAGTCGATAAATAACATTTTGTTGAGAAAACTCAAATCTCGTTTGACCAAAATACAAGTTTCTATTAATAAAAGTTGTATTCGAGTGACTGAACTTTTAGTGAATTTTCGTAGAAAAAAATCACCAATGAGGAAATCTTGACATTAGAATTTTGAAAATTTTTTGCAAACGAGCGCGAACTAGAACCCCGAGAACCAATATCCGGGGTCAGTTTCAATTTATATATATATATATATATATATATATATATATATATATATATATATATATATATATATATATATATATTCAGAAAGATTTCCGCGGTCTTTAATGTGAGACATACTTGCTTCTCGGGTTGAACCGCGTCCAGAATTAATGAATTAATGGAGCTATTTTCAAGAGGTAAAGGAAATATGTAAGGATACTCTAAGGCCTCAATCTGCCTACTCCTTAGAGCGGTGGACAAAGGTGGGTAAAGGAAATATGTAAGGACACTCTAAGACCTCAATCTGCGTACTCTGTAGAGTGGTGGACAAATGTGGGTAAAGGATTTATGTAAGGACACTCTAAGGCCTCAATCTGCCTACTCCTTAGAGTGGTGGACAAAGGTGGACAAAGGAAATATGTAAAGACACTCTAAGGCCTCAATCTGCCTACTCCTTAGAGTGGTGAACAAAGGTGGGTAAAGGAAATATGTAAGGACACTCTAAGGCCTCAATTTTCCTACTCCTTAGAGCGGTGGACAGAGGTGGGTTGGATTGTTGTAGCTCGATTACGGGGCCCCAAGCTGCCTACTCCCCAAATCTCGCCGGAGATCATCTGTGAGGTCTCAGTGTGTTCAACCCTAGGCCTCAGAGAGATCTGTCCTTACATATTTCCTTTACCTCTTGAAAATGGCTTCAAAACAGGAGCCGAAACGTCGAGTTTTCATAAATTCTGGACACGGTACAACCCGAGAACCAAGTATGTCTCATATATATATATATATATATATATATATATATATATATATATATATATATATATATATATATATATATATATATATATATATATCACACCGATAACTCAAAAAATAATAGGCCGATTTTGATAAAATTTGACATGTACCTTCCTTTTGTAAATGGCTTGGAAGGTTTGTTAGTCAGAAAAATTGAACAAGGTTTTCTCGGAAAATTTTGAGTTTCCATTCGAAAAAAAATTTTATCTCAAAAAATAAAAAAGCTAGGATAACCAAATTTGGTAGGTAGGTTTACGATATAAAAAGTAAACTATACACCGAAATTTAAATTTCTATAGTACAAGAAAAAAAAGTTATAATAAAATATTTTGTGCCAGTGAAAATGCTAGTGAAAATTCACTAGCATAACGCACTTGCTGTGTCCAGGCTTTTTTATAACAATTTTGTGTTCTCTGGAAGACTAAATTATTTGCAAAAATTAAATTGTAAGGGTTCGAATTTCACAAAAAAAAAACAATGTTCTAAATCATTTCAACCATAATTCTTTCGATTATTTTAACAGATCAGGTGTTTATTCTGGTCACCATTTAGTTTATTGTTGAGCAACAGCCTCGCAATGCCGTTAAGCTTGTAATTAGTATTGACTATAAATTGCTTACCTCAGCCATTGGATGGTATATTACGGGATGATTTATATCGACCATTTATCACTATTTCAGAGACCTGGAAGTTATCTCATTCAATGTTGACCGATATTGTCCATTATGCCTCTTATCCAGAAAACTATTAATAAGTACAAGAAGGACATGAATTACGTCGGATAGGCATTGTATTTGAGCAAGTTGAATGTCTGCACGTTCCGCCCTTCGCAGGGAGCGTGAAGCCGTCGGTACCGTGTTCATGCGATGTTGGGCACGTTAAAGATCCCTACCCTCCTTATACAAAGGCATGGGTTTGGCAAAGTTTCCAGGATAGTGGGGTAAAACTGCTCCCTGGCGCCGGTGATTGGCCACAGTCATGAAAATGGACCGATGAAATACATCAGTTTCGTCGGACTTTATGCCGATGTCCGGAGGAAAAATAATCCGGAAGAAGTGTTTCTTTACTTTATTAGAAGCCCACTATGAGATAATAGGATTGTCCACCCAAAGTGTGTTGAGACTGCTGAAAACATTGATCTTGTTATAAGAGCGTGTTGATCCAGGAACCTAATGTAACTATACCTGCTGCAGCTTCTCCTAGGATTCGTGCTAGATATGAGACTATTGAGTTTACGGAGGTTGTGGTCTTGGATGATAATATAAGCCGTCTGAGGCGTCATCACCTGGCGCTGATAAGATAACTGTTTCCGTGCTACGAAGTGGTGCTGAGTCTTCAGCAAAGCTTTTGTAGTCTATTTTCAGCTGTCCCTCCCCAGTCATCAGTCTTGATTGTCTTTTAATTATTATTGTGCCCACAAGGAGAGGGACAAATTACTACCACAGAATTATCAGCCAATGAGGTTTTCTTCTAAATTGTGTAAGATCAGGGTATGGGTGATTGCAAACCAGCTAATCTCTCTTGCATTAGACTTTCACGTGGTGGGACGTGAATTATTACCAGAAAGATCTACGACGACTTGCCTTCCAAAGTGTCTAAATGATTGCATTGCCCACTCCAAGGATCAACCTTCTTGAGGTTTTATTTCTTGATTTCTACAAGGCTTTCGACAGGGTATTAAAGAGAACACTCATTGCTAAGCTTGAGCACAGTGGAGTTTGAGGTGACGCTACAAACGTATTTAGATAACGAAGCTGACTTCATCAGCAGCTGTTCATTCAGCGAATGCTACTGATGAAGACAACTTCTCTGTCGAAATAGATGTATAACACATAACTCTGTTACTATTCTTGTTTTAGTGAATTTTCTTAAAAAAAATTCACTAATGAGGAGATCTCGACTTTTGAATTTTGAAAAAATTTCTTCAAATGAGCGCTAATTAGGCCCCCCAGAAAACATATCCGGGGTCAGTTTCAATTTTTATATGTTTATATATATATATATATATATATATATATATATATATATATATATATATATATATATATATATATATATATATATATATATATATATATATATATATATATATATATATATATATATATATATATATATATATATATATATATATATATATATATGTATCACACCGATAACTCAAAAAATAATGGGCCGATTTTGATTAAATTTGGTGAAAAAATTCCTTTTGCAAATGGCTTGGATAAGTTCGTTAGCCAGGAAAATCTGCCTAGGTTTTCCCGGAAAATTTTGTATTTTCTTTCGAAAAAAATTTATATCTCCGGAATTAACAAAGTAAGGACAACCAAATTTGGTACACAGGTTTATATCCTTATAAGTAAGTTACCTACCCAAATTTAGCTATGTAGCTCAAAAGACAAAAAAGTTATAAGCATTTAAAGAAAAATAAATTGGGGTTTTCCTCAAAACGTCAAAGTGGCGATTTAAAATGTCAAAATTGGCAACATTTAGGCAAGTAACTTGAATCTAATACGGGCTATAGAAATAAAATGTCTCAAGAAGGATGTTTTACAAACCCTAAAGTTTTAGTTTCAACCGTCATTGTCCTTCATTTTACTAAAATATTTGCAGAAAATTCATTTCAAATAGACCCTTTCGCTGATGCTTGGCAGTAGCCTTAGCTATAGAGTTTACCGTTTAATGGTATATAATTTTTGTCGAATTTTCGTAGAAAATCAATAAAGCTCAATATATCCGTTATTATATAAGATATGAAAAAAAATTGTATATATTAATTATAGGGTGTCTTGAGCTACATCTTAAAATAATATTTGTACAATCACAGTGTGGCCCATAAGTCGTTGGTGATACAAATTTCCTTTTTTTTTAAATCAAACATGCCTTATGTTATTGCATTTTTGCATTTTCCATCGAAATATAATGCATGTTTGTAAGAAAAGAAATTCTGGACGCAGCAAGTGCGTTATGGTAGCGAATTTTTATCAAATGTTTCATATTTGAACAGCTCAATTTGCTATTAACCTATAAGGTTGACCAAGAAACGTGTTTTTTTAGGAACACTTTTAGTTTACTTTTGGAAATGTTTGTACATTTTCACACAATAAAGTTATTTTGATGAAACATGCCACATTGTTTTTACTATATAGGTTACACTGGTAACCAAATTTGATGCCTGCTTTCTTAAAAAAACACACATATTTGTTATTAAAAACATTTTAATGAAATTTTTTTTAATCAAACACGCCTTATGTTATTGCATTTTTGTATTTTCCATCGAAATATAATGCATGTTTGTAAGAACAAAAATTCTGGACGCAGTAAGTGCGTTATGGTAGCCAATTTTGATCAAATGCTTAATATTTGAATTGCTCAATTTGCTATTAACCTATAAGGTTGACCAAAAAACGAGTTTTTTCGGGAACACTTTAAGTTTACTTTCGGAATTTTTTTTACATTTTCAAACAATAAAGTTATTTTGATGAAACATGGCATATTGTTTTTACTATATAGATTATACTGGTAACCAAATTTGATGCCTGCTTTCTTAAAAAAACACACATTATTGCTATTAAAAAATAGTTTTATGAAAATTCACTACCATAACGCACTTGCTGCGTCCCGAGATTTTTTTTTCTGGGGTAATTATGATTTATAAAAATAGTAATCTATTTAATTCTTTCTCCTTTAACTGGTAGATTTCCGCGGCTATGGTTAATCACCGACGGCAGAGCGGAGTTTCACTCTAGCACCTATAAATTTAAAAAAATACTTACCAATGAAAGAAGGATGGTAATTTTTTGGTGCCCAACATTGCATAAAACACTGGATCGACGAACTTACACCTGTGAAAAACAGAGCGGTCGCTTTTCTTGCTTCAACATACAGCTACTTTGAATATTACGTTACAACGTTACTTAAGTAAAATATTTGGACCCTACTGAAGAAAAAGATTAAGTATATACACCACTTATATTCGTTTTACATAGCTGACAATGTATCAAAGTTTTTTTTTTTAAATATTGCTCTTATTTTATCATTTTAATCGTCAATAATTTAATACTATGCCCATGCAGCAAGTCTTTCGACTTGCATAGTGTAGATGAGGCAAAGCTGAAACAAAGTTATTTTAAACAATTTTACCGTTGCTGAAAAATCAGTGGCTTGAAATTTACGATTAAAATTAAATTAAAATATGTGAAGAATATAGATTTAATGCTAGAAATATGATTCATTTGACCAAGCAAACCTATTTTAATGTTAACAACTGATTGACGTTTAATTATTTTATATACAAATATTGCATACGCAGCTTAATTACATTACATCTAACTTAACTTGAAAAGTCTTCATGCATAAATAAAATTCTGGACGCATAATTTATCAAAATAACTTGTTTGAAAATGTACAAAATTTTCCGAAAATAAAAATTTAAAATGTTTCCGAGAAAACTCGTTTCCTAGCCGACGAACCATAGATTAATAGCAAATTGAGTTATTGAATGTTTAAGCATTTAAGGAAGATTCGCTACCAAAACGCACTTACTGCGTCTCGATTTTTTTACACACATGCATCATATTTCGATAAAAACTGCATAAATGCAATAAGGAATGTCCAAAAAAATATAGGTATCACCAACGACTTATGGGCCTCCTTGTGATTGTCAAAATAATTTTATAAGATACAGCTCTAGACATATCCCTATAAGTAACGTGTACAATTTTTTCTCGTATCTTGCATAATAACAATTCTATTGAGCTTTGCCGTAAAAATGCATCACCCTCTATATATCTAAACAGAAATTAAACCCGGATATAAATTCTAGAGGGCCCAGTTAGCGCTCATTTGAAGATTGGAATTCAAAAGTCGCGGTCTCTTCATTAACGAATTTAAGATCTCTTTTTTTAACGTGCACAATTCATATATATATATATATATATATATATATATATATATATATATATATATATATATATATATATATATATATATATATATATATATATAAACATATAAAAATTGAAACTGACCCTGGACCCATCTAATGGTTCTAGTCGCGCTCACTGGGAGAAAGTTTTTAGAAATTCAAAAGGCGGGATTTCATTAGTGAATTAAAAAAAAATTCACTAAAATCATAAATACTATTTAGATAGACTACAGAACCCACTCCTTGTTATTTGGCCAATTTAAATTAATAATTGCCTTCAGAAACCATTTAGATAAAGAGTAGCAAGGCATATAAATAAACTCCATCGGTAAATTTATATTTTCTGTATTGCAGCCTCAAAATTTCTGTACAGTGTTTACAAAAATAAATATACTATATTATCTGTCACTATAAATCTCCAATATGTACATTATTTACATAATTTATATACAAATTGCCGTTATCTAAAATAACTCAGTACCCGTACATGGGTAGATAAGGGTAGGCAGATGATGATGCTGCCCAGGTCTCGAAGGGCAACATCACAGGCACGGCGTAGAGTCCCTTAGGTTGGAAATGTGTCCTGGAATGCTTCTTGAGATGGTCCTTTCTCCCAAACCGTTTACCACACTGAGAACAGGGATACGGCCTCAATCCACTATGGATTCGTTTATGTCTGGTCAGTTCTTCGTTACGTGTAAATGTTTTACCACAATCTTTTTCATCACACTTAAACGGACGTTCTCCTGCAAAGAAACAAAATATAATTTTATTAGTTTATGGCATCTTCATTGATCAATGCGATATGGCAATGTGTAATTAACAAAGCTTTGATAAAAATAGACAATCCTATCATTTTGTCTATGAGATAAATGGAATTATGCAATATTTAAAGAAAGTTAATAAGAAATGACATAATGTGACCTGGAGTCATCGCGATAATCATCATAGTGTAAAGGCGAAAAACTACAGATCAATATGATTTTTTTCTTAATGCATAGGTATATAATCTTGGTAAACAATTTGCCTAGACCATTTCTATCAAAATTCACTACCATAACGCACTTGCTGCGTCCAGCCTTTTTATTTATTTTGGTAAATATAGTTTAATGTAGTAGGGAACGAATTTTCATTTACAGTTGTGATTAGTTCCTTATATATAAATTTAATTTTCTCCTGCGTGATGATGCCATAGAAGGCGAAAACAGTTACAGAGAAGAAGTCTCTGTAATTGGTTTTAAGATGGTCAAAAGCAATGCGTTTTCAAATCAAGTGAATGTAATTAACGCCGTATGATAAAAAAGAGAAAGAACCGACCAAATGTATCAATCAAATAAACTGGTGAACAAAACCATCGTCAAAAGTAATTTTTGGCACAATGAACTGTTATTTTTTCAAAAGTTGACTTTTCTTGATGTGGTTTGCACTGTGTAATAGCCCACCTGGTCAGGCTTGCAGGCAGGAGCACACAATTTTTGTGAAGATTTAAAAATGTCATATTATACTGGGTGTAATATAAAGCCGTGTAATAGTTGCAAAAGTTTCGTTGTCCGCTGTTTTGTTAAAAAAAAATGAATCGTTTCCCATTATCGACAATAAGTGAGCTAATATCAATATCTTCAGATACTTTTGCCAGTATTTTGATTAACACCTTTAGTAATTTTATACAGGGAGACACAAAGATATGTTGGAAATGTTGGTAGCGATATGTTAAAATGTAATTTAGAAACGCGTTAACGGATTTTGATGGGCCTTGCGTGGTTTAAAATTATGTAGGCCGCGTAGAAGTAAAAAATGTTCGAATAACGTTGGCTAATATACCTTTTTAAAATAACAAGGTATCTGCGAACCAATTGAGAAATTGAATTATTTAAGTAGGATGTTGTGGAAACGTTGAGATATCATCATCTCCTATCAATTAAATATGCAAAATAATTGTTCTAGAAACTGATTTTTAAAATTAAAAAAAGCCAGATTTAGTGAAAATGAATTAAGAAACGTAATAAGGTAAGTTTTAATTCTAATGAAATTTATTGAAAAGAATAATGAAACAAAATTTGAAAAATAGGTTTCGCCAACAAGGCCGAACCTTAGAGAATATTGCCGATATAATGGGATCAACAATCTTAATAAGAAAAAGAATATTGGAAAGAAATAGATATTATGCCGATCCCCAATACAGATGTCGGGTCCGCTCCGGTCGTGTCAGGAAAACCACCAGTAGGCAAGATCGTTCTATTTTTTGAACAGCTCATCGTCGTCGATGGTACAACTATATAAATATATAAATTTTCGAGCAACGACAGGAATAAGGACTTCACAGTAGACAATTCGAAGAAAACTGCACGAGCGTGGACTAAATGTTCTCAGACGTACTGCTTGCTCTTTTGTAAATGCTGCTCATAGAGCTGCAAGGAGGAGGTGGGCCGAAGTCTATGCCATTTGGCGAATATCAGATTGCAGTAGGTGTATGTTTACGGATAAATGTAAGCTTAATTTGTTTGAATCTGATGGGTGAATTTTAGTATGGAGAGGAAAGAATGAAAGAAATCTAGAGGAACATATGGATGCTAGAGTACCATTTCGAGGGGGCGGTGTGCTTGTTTGGGGCGGTATTGTGTGGAAAAACGGATTTAGTTATTCTAGTAGGAAGAATGATGAATGCCTAAAGGTATCACGATAAATGTATCAATGAAATTATTATCCCCTTTGCTCAAAACTTTGAGGACAGTTTTATCCTAGTGAACACAAATGCCCGTCCACACAGAGCTATAATTGTCCAAGATCTTTTGAGAGAGGATAATATTGAACGAATGAATTGGCCTGTAAATTGGCAGATATCAGTGTTATTTACCACTGGTTGAGCATGATGAAAAGAAGATTGAATGAAAGAGAGCAAATGCAGTTCGAGCAGAGTTGGAGGCTATTCACCAGGATTTCGTTGCAAATTTGGTAAGCAATATGCCAGGAAGGGTAGATAAAGTGCAGCGTGTTATTGGTGGTCCCACTCGATATAAAGTTTCCATTTCTTGGTGACGCACTAGAATGTTTTTATTAAATGTTGTTATTATTATTAATTATTCCGTAATATAACGTAGCCAACAGCATAAAAAATAAAAGTATTAAATTCTTAGCCAGTCTGTATAATGTAAAAACCTCATTTGGACAAAACAGCGTCTGCTTTGAAAAAAGCTAAATTAAATAATATTTCAAACCACGCAAAGCCCATACAATGCCGTCAACACGTTTCCAAATTACAGTGCTTTTAAAATGTCGCTACCAAGATTTTCACAATTTTTAGTGAATTTTCTTAAAAAAAATCACTAATGAGGAGATCCCGACTTTTGAACAAATTTCTTCAAATGAGCGCAAATTAGGCCCTCTAGAACACATATCCGGGGTCAGTTTCGATTTATATATATATATATATATATATATATATATATATATATATATATATATATATATATATATATATATATATATATATATATATATATATGTATATGTATCACACCGATAACTCAAAAAAGAATAAGCCGATTTTGACAAAATTTAGTGAATACCTTCCTTTTGTGAGTGTCTTGGATGAGTTTGTTAGCCAGGAAAATCTACTGAAGTTTTCCCGGAAAATTTTGTGTTTTCTTTAGGAACAAATTTATATCTCCGGAAATAATAAAGTAAGCGCAATCAAATTTGGTACATCGTTTTATATCGCTCTATGTAATTTTTAGTCGGAAACGTCTTATGTTTTTGCATTTTCCATGGAAATATAATGCATGTTTGTAAGTAAAGACATTATGGGCGCAGCAAGTGCGTTATGTTAGCGAATTTTGATTAAATGCTTCATATTTGAAAAGCTCAATTTGCTATTAACCTATAAGGTTGACCAAGAAACGGATTTTTTCGCTTACACTTTAAGTTTACTTTCGGAAATTTTTGTACGTTTTCAAACATTAGAGTTATTTTGATGAAGCATGCCACATTGTTTTTGCTATATATGTTATACTGGTAATCAAATTTGATGCCTGCTTTCTGAAAAAAACACACATATTTGCTATTAAAAGCATTTTAATGAAAATTCACTACCATAACGCACTTGCTGTATCTTTGAATTATTTTTTTGCCCTGCAAAAATTGCAAAAGATCCTATTAAAAAAACTGGCAAAACCGTATATTGATTTTAACTCACTTATTATCTCTAATGAAAGACTGTACATTTTGTAAAACAAAGTGAGGGACAAAAACTTTTGCAAAGTTTACCCGCCTTTATTTCACACCCAGTATAACATATAATTTTTGACTTCTCCAAAAATTGTATCATGCTGCATAATCTAGACAACGTGTGATATTGCGCAATGCAAACCACATAAAAAAGTCAACTTTTGAAAAAAATAACAGTTAATTGAAAATTGTGCTAAAAGTTGCTTTTGCCAATATTTAGTTCAGGTAAATTTCTTACCAAGTTCCTCTATTATTAAAAAAATTCTTATAAGGAAATTTCGCTCATATTACATTAACCTTTCTAAAGATGCTAAGTAAATATAAAGATATTATTTTTATCCTATTAAAGTATTAATTAAACTTTTTTTTCCTACTAATTTAGTGCTTGGGAAAACCAATTCAAGATTGAAGCAATAATTCAAGTGATTCACTTTTGGGATCAAAATCCCGTTTAACGCTCAATTTCCGTTAGTAAAATGAGATCACTTCAATATTAAAGGCAAAAATCGGCTATTTAAATATTAAAATCTAATTAAACTCTGGAAATGATGGGCAGAGCTATTCAGAAAGTGCGGCTCGAATACAAAGAAGGCTCCATTCTCATAAATCCGGTGTCAATGACACTTTGTTATTCTGAAGGTGATTTCATTATGTCGATCTGTATTCATTTTAATAATTATGAAAATATACTAAAATAAGTTACTAAAGGTACCAAGTGTGTTTGTAATATTAATTAGATAATTACGATTATGTTAGCAAACAAAGAAATTATAAATAAATGTAATTCTTGTGCTTAAAAATTATACAGGGTGATTGTTGAGAAGCGCTCATTAGAAGTTTATGCCCTTCTCATCTGATTTGAGGGTGTTCAGAGAACAGGATGTCTTCATAAAGGCCGTAATAAAAGAAAAAACATAATTGTCAAAAAACACTAAAATAATAATTGAAAGTAGTTCAGTTTAATTCTTGAAGCAAGGAATGTAAATAGTGCAATTAATTAGATGTCAGCATTGTATGGATTGACATTGAAATTATCACATTCCGTATATAAATAATAAACAAAGCAAAGTTGCAAGCAGAGGGATCATGCCAGTTTTGTTAAAAAATGGCGAATATGAACAGCGGCGTCGTCGTGGTGGAAAAGCCAGTCGCCTGACTGCCACAAAAATAGGCCCTACTCCGCAAACTGTTGCGCAATCTTTTCAAAACTTCAAGACAGAAAGGCTAGCTAACTGTCTGATTCTGTGGAATGGACAACAAATCAGCGTTGTTTTGGCGTTTGAATTCACATGACCTTTTTTTTTTGGGGCGATGCGAACCTCGAGTCTTCCACTGGCTTAACTGTTGCTTCGTTTCAGGGTCGTAAACGTAGCACCATGATTCGTCACCTATGATGACATCTAGAAGAAGTATGGATATTTTCGGAACTCTCCTTTTAAAGCACAACATGCTCCCACACGACCTTGATTTTGTTTAGCAGTCAGGAGTCGAGGCAAGAACTTGGCAGTTTGGCTGCCACTTTTTCAACCCCATATCTTTCACAACTTCGTCAATGGTGTTTCGTCCATCTTTCTCCAAAATTTTCAAAAAAACATTCTCTGACTAAAAATCTCACACAAGCCGAACGGAACGTTCTTTAACGACGACGGTTAGCCTGCAGCAAGGTTGCTCCTGGCGGTAAAAATATTGTACTGGAAATTCCTGTCAAATTGTAATAGATTGTAATGAAACTGTAGGGTGGGAAAAACGGTGCTAAATTTAAAACACAGTAAATTATTATATTTTATGACCTAAGATATAGACATCATAACTTCGGTAAATTTGCCGATTAGCTCCCGAACGCTTTAAATTTTTTTTTTTTCAGAAACATGCCTAGGATCCCCCTGGATGCACAACCGACAATGAAAAAAATGTTCTTCTCACCTGACACCCCCCCCCCCCAAGGAACTTACGGGATAAGGAGTGAAGAGGGGTGCTGGGCGGGGTAGGTAGTAAAAAGGAAATATGAGCAGAAAATGTGAAGAAAATGGTTTGAAAGTTGTCTTTTTCATAACTTGCAGCCATATCCCCCCTTAAACCCTGCCTACCCCGTACAGCAGATTTCTGTGGTTGCATGACTAGTGGTATGGGATATTCCACCCACAAAACGTTTATTTTTACATACTCTACATGCTGCTTCATTGTAATTATTTTTATAAAACCAATCCTTGTTGCCTTCACTCAGCTTTAAATTTTTGTTTGTAGGTTTTATTCCGTTTGTTACGTTTTGCCTGCACAAACTCATTACTATCATTATCATTTTCATCATTTGTAGCGTCAGACTCTTGTCTATGGTCCGATTCCAAGGTGTATATGCTATTTGCTCGGTACTAAAGTCGCGAGCACCTTGATCAGTGATTTCTTTCTCAGCCCCACTGGGCGTAAAGTACCCATAAATTACAAAAATGGACGAATAGGGCAAGTTCAATTACATTTACCTCACTTACTTTCGTTAAGGCATTTTGGCTTATTTGTTAAAATGCAGGAACCGACACTCTAAGGCAAAAACAGATTTGCAGTTTCCTTACATACATAAATCATTATCTAAATTTGCAAAAAACATCAAATCAAGCAAACACTAGAAATTAGAAATGAAATGAAAAATGGGAATGGAAAATGGCAATATTGACATGGATGGACTGGACAGTTAACTTTTGTCACTAGTGTGATTGTGACACAGAAGAGACTGGCAAGAGAGGCACATAATATAGGCAACCTAATTAACAGAATGGACAGAACACAGAACGTAGCGCTAACATGACAGAACATAAAGTTACGTTACAATAAATAGATACACTAGATTTTAGTGTTTTTTCAAGCAGATTTTGAAATTACTGCTGTAATTGTAAAATTGTAATAGATTTGGGAATTCTTCAAATTGTAGTAATGATGTAATGAAAGTATGTAAATTGTAATAGATCTATTACAATTGCAATGGCAAGAGCAACCTTGGACTACATAATTGGGAATGGCAGCTCTATATGCGCCCAGCGCCAGAACGCGGTACTACAGAAACTCCGCCCACCGCAACAGCAGTTCAGTTTCCTTTCTGTACCCCCACGTATATGTATAAAAATAATGTGTACATATACACCTTACGATTTTTGCATTTATAAAGGCAATAAAACTGCATTCAAAGTGGCTCCTATTTGAGTTTCTCATCCAACACAGTTTCAGATAGAAAAATGCAATTAAGTAGAGACAACCGTATAAAAATAACACTGTCTGAACTAACTCTGCTTTATTTAACATCCACTATAATAAGAAAGTCGTATTATTGCCTTACTTTTACGCTTATTACCAGTAATTGAAGCCAGGAAGCATCACTTCTCTATCATGAAAAATTTTCCAAATTATATCTTTTCTGAGGTACGTAGGGATCTTTCACGTACACAACATCGCATGGTACATGAAACCGACTGTCTAACGCTCTGTCTAAAGGACGAGATGCCCACAGAAAAACTGTGTTTCTCAAATTTTCGTAACTCTTACTAAATAAATATTAAATATTGGCGAGAAATCCGCATGGGTATAAATAACAAAAGGCATAATGAAAGCGAACAAACGTGGGGTGTGATGCCAACAAAATACATATAATTGAATCTTGACATCTCCATAAAAGTTCATCTAAAAACTAATTTTGCCTGCAAAAACTGTAGGTATCCGTAGTTATCACGTAGGTCTGTCTGAAATTTCACTCAACACATCGTTAACTTTAGAATGATGGAGTAAAAACCGACACTTTCAAAGATGATAAATTATAAGAAACTCTATTCTAACCATGATTTATTATAGAAATTTTGTGTGTGATCTTGCATTATCAGATCTTTTCATATTTAAATTTCTTACTGAGATCTCTAAAATGAGGAAGCTGTATTTCATCTCTTCGTTTCATGAATATCTAGCGTAGTGAGCATTGCTATTAAGGCGTTTCACCGGGTGAATTAACATAGAGTTTCTTTGTAATAAGAGATGACATTAAAACACATGAATATCACAGGAAATGTTAATAAAATAACGCGAACATACATAAAAGCAGTCGTCAAAACGGCGCCGTACTGGTTCAAAGCTAAAGCATTAACGATTTTGTATACAGTAATTATTGTAAGCTGGTCTTATCATTACGAAATTGAATGGCTATGTATTTCCTGAAACTAATAGTATTAAACAAAGTTAGAACTATTTGGAATCATTGAGTTATTTGTAATTAAATACAGATGTAGAGACTATGCCTATCTCTCTTCACAAGTGTTTGTTTTCTTCGCTGTAACCGGTTTCGCCATAAAACGGCGAAGACAAGGAAACAAACACTGGTGAAACCAGATAAGTAGTCTCTACATCTGTATTTAGTATGGAACTGTTTCACCAAGGGCATCATCACTAATGAATTATTTGTAATTATTTGGTAAGTAAATAAGTCTGGACGCAGCAAGTGCGTTATAGTAGTCAATTTTCATAGAAATGATCTACTTTTTTTATTAAGTATATATATATATATATATATATATATATATATATATATATATATATATATATATATATATATATACATACATATTTTTTTCTTTCACGGAAATTCGCAAAAAAAATTGCTATTACAGGAACATTTTGTATATGAATTTGTGCTAATGAAATAAATTATAAGTTGTACGATCTGATTTGAAAACAGATCTAGAGACTTTTGTTGCAGGTGCACAAAGACAAATTTTCTTTGCCTGACAATGCAGAAAAAAGCGGGAGCGTTTGCAAAAAATAAACAAGCCACACACAAAGTCTCTACGGCTGTATTAACTATGGAATGGTTATATATATATATATATATATATATATATATATATATATATATATATATATATATATATATATATATATATATATATACACTGTGGAACAGCCAAATGGAATAAATTCGATAACGGATAAATGAGGGCGTGTTGGGAAAAACGCTTGGACACGTCGATTTGTATTTTTAACTGCGCATCTTTTTCAAGAAAAAAAAATTATATAGGGTGCGTCATGTGACAGTGGCCAATACCAACTTTCTTATTTTAAATACAAGCCCCTGTATATTATTAATTTTTTGGATTCTTCAGAAAATTCTAGACATAATTCATGTACAATGTTCTATACCTATCTTCAACTGTTTCGGAAATATTAAGTATTTTCAGATTTATTACAAAAATTAACATTAAAAAAATACAGGCGAATTGAGAACCTCCTCCTTTTTTGAAGTCGGTTAAAAATAGAAAATTATTTTATTTCACAAATTCGCTACATTGCATTCAATACTTATTTCCCATTCAGCTCTTGATAATGAGAAAGTAAACAAAAACCATTCCTGCGTTTCTTTTTACTGATATGAAATGAAACAAAAACAAAAACAGTTTTCTTTCTGTTCGTATAAAACTCGTAGCCTTAGCAACTTGTTGTCTACCTGCATGACAGTAGTGATTAGTGTCAGTGCTATTGTCGTTTGAATTTCGTTAACTGTACGTAATAATATCAGAAAAATGGTTCATTTAACAGAAATGCACAAAATAACCATTCTACAAATGATTGGTTATGGAGATAACACACGGACACAGATGGAAGTGTCTCGCTTATTTCACGAAAAATTTCCAAATTTGCCGCCTGTATCCCAAGGAACAATTAGCAAAATAGAAAAGCAGTTTCGCGAGCTTGGTCATGTGAGACAGATAAAAAAAGTAGCTGCCAATGCAGTAAGTGATGATACGAAATTGGATATTACGCTTGAGTTTCAAGAAAACCCACATACTTCTGGTCGACAAGCAGCCCAACTATTCAACGTTAGCCACACAGCAATTTTTCGAACATTAAAGGAAAGTAAAATGCATCCCTATAAAATGATACCAACTCAGGAGCTCATGGAGGACGATTTCGATAGGAGAACGTATTTTTGTGAACAAATGATGGCAATGTTAGATAACAATGTGATCCAATTAGAAGATGATTTGTTTTCTGATGAGAGCACATTTACACTTCACGGTCATGTTAATCGTCAAAATTGCCGCTATTGGTCTAATGAGAATCCTCATTGGATGAGAGAGGAACATACGCAATATCCTGAAAAAGTTAATGTTTGGGCAGGAATTGTTGGAAATCATATCGTAGGTCCCTTTTTCATTGATGGCAACTTGAATGGGGATAAATATTTAGAACTGCTCCAAAATAATGTCGTGCCAACTTTGACAAACTTATATCCAGATCCAGCAAACCCACAAGTTCCTGCCAATAAAATATGGTTTCAGCAAGATGGAGCACCGCCCCATTACCAAATCAATGTCCGGCAGTACCTGAACCAAATTTTTCCAAATCGGTGGATAGGGAGGCGCGGATCGATAGAATGGCCAGCACGATCTCCTGATCTGTCGCTATTAGACTACTTTTTGTGGGGATATGTCAAAAGTATTGTATACAACACTAAGCCCCTCAACTTAGATGACTTAAAAAGACGAATCACGCTTGCGATTAGATCAGTCACGCCTGAGATGTTGAGTAATGTTAGAAGACATTTCTATACCAGATTAGCATGTTGCCAAGATGTTCGTGGCGAGCATTTTGAACATTTACTACATTGACATTAATTTTTTTTTGTTTTTTTAAATTATTAAGAAATAATCAGTATTTCTTATTAGAATTTGTGAAATAAAATAATTTTCTATTTTTAATGTTAATTTTTGTAATAAATCTGAAAATACTTAATATTTCCGAAACAGTTGAAGATAGGTATAGGACATTGTACATGAATTATGTCTAGAATTTTCTGAAGAATCCAAAAAATTAATAATATACAGGGGCTTGTATTTAAAATAAGAAAGTTGGTATTGGCCACTGTCACATGACGCACCCTAAATAATTTTTTTTTCTTGAAAAAGATGCGCAGTTAAAAATACAAATCGACGTGTCCAAGCGTTTTTCCCAACACGTCCTCATTTATCCGTTATCGAATTTATTCCATTTGGCTGTTCCACACTGTATATATATATATATATATATATATATATATATATATATATATATATATATATATATATATATATATATATTTATATGGGGCATCATATACGCGTCGGTCTCTCTAATGGACCCTGTTCGAATTTACAAATTCCGTTTTTTTTCTAGCATATGCAGGGTCTTCAGGGGCATCTTCTGTAAATACTCTCGATAACACAGGCTGTTCACAAAAAAGATACATATCAAACTTACATTTTTTTAAATGGAACATTCAGTATATTATTCGGTTTTCGTCATCTAGAGATAAAATAAAGGTAAGTTACAATAAGATTCCGTATACCTAAAACCTACCATTTTTGAGCAATACAGCAATTTTTGAAAATGGAAGCCTCAACGCAACATTTTTTTTCTTACCATCGGCAACGTAGAAAAAATCTAACTTATATTAGTATTTAGTAGAAAGATTGTTGCATGTAACAGAAAAAAGAATTTAATGTAAAGTTATACAGGAGGGTCACTAAACAACTAGTGATATTTGTCGCATAATAATCTTCCTACTAAATACTAATTTAAGTTAGATTTTTTCTACGTTGCCGAGGGTAAGAAATTTTTTTTTGCGTTGAGGCTTCCATTTTCAAAAATTGCTGTATTTCTCAAAAATGGTAGGTTTTAGGTATAGGAAATCCTATTGTAACTCACCTTTATTTTATCTCTAGATAAACTGAATGTTCCATTTGAAAAAATGTAAGTTTGATATGTATCTTTTTTTGTGAACAGCCTGTATCATCAAGAGTACGTTCAGAAGATGCCCCTGAGGACCCTGCATATGCTAGAAGAAAACGGAGTTTGTAAATTTGAACAGGGTCAATTAGAGAGATCGTCGCGTATGTGGTGCCCCACCCTGTATATATAAATACACAAACATATTTTTTTCTTTCAAGGAAATTCGCTATTACAGGAACATTTTGTATATGAATTTGTGCTGTACGATCTGATTTAAAAACAGATCTAGAGACTTTTGTTGCAGGTGCACAAAAACAATGTTCTTTGCCTGACAATGCAGTAAAAAGCCACAGAAAAAGTCTCTACGGCTGTATTAAGTATGGAATGGTTATATATATATATATATATATATATATATATATATATATATATATATATATATATATATATATATATCACACCCTAACTGAAAAAATAATGAACCGTGAAATTTGGCGAGCATGTTTTGTTAGTAATTAGTTTGGATACGTTTGTTACCCAGAAAAAGTCAATCAGCATTTCATTGTAACCAAATTTGTTACGTAACTTGTTTGTATATAAGGTATCGTAAATGCTAAAATTCAGCCCTATAGATTAAAAGAAAAACAGTTATAAGCATTTAATTGTTTTTATTCTACTGTCCAAGCAGTCATTTTTGACTCCTATAAATTTAAAGATTTTGGCGCTAATATAGGTTGTCGGTGATATATATATATATATATATATATATATATATATATATATATATATATATATATATATATATATATATATATATATATATATATATATATATATATATATATATAACTAATTTTAACTTAAAAGTTATAGGCATTTAAAGGAAAAAAATTGGGGTTTTCCTCAACGTCAAAGTCACGATTTGCCAACATTTAGGCCAAGAACCTGAAACGAATACGGCTTATGTAGAGGAAATTTCGCAACAAGAGTGTTTTACAAACACTTAATTTTCACCTACAACCGTCATTGTCCTTCATTTTACTAAATATTTACAGAAAATTAATTTCAAATATACCCTTTCTCTAATTTTTTGGCTGTAGTTTTAGTTTATGGTTTAATGGTCTACAATTTTTAGCAAATTTTCTTGGAAAAAATTCGTTAATGAGGATACCGTGACTTTCGAATTTAGAAAATATTTCTTAAAATTAGTTCAAACTAGAATTCATATCCATGGTTAGTTTCAGTTTTTATTGTTTACATATATACAGGGTGACGGTAAAGTTCAAGATAATCGTTATTATGCAAGATACAAGAAAAAATTGTATACGTTAATTATAGGGTGTCTTGAGCTCTATCTTATAAAGTTTTGACAGTCATAGGCTGGTCCATAAGTCGCTGGTGATACAACTTTTTTTCGAACATCCCTTATATAATTGAATTTTTGCATTTTTTATCGAAATATAATACATGTTTGTAAGAACTAAAATTTTAGATGCAGTAAGTGCGTTTTGGTAGCGAATTTTCATCAAATTCTTCAAATTTCAATAACTCAGTTTGTTATTATTCTAAGGTTCGTTGACTAGGAAACCAGTTTTTTCCGAAAAATTTTAGGTTTATTTTCGGAAAATTTTTGTACATTTTCAAACAATAAAAGTATTTTGATAAAGTATGGTACATTGTTTCTACTGTATAGGTTATACCGGTAACCGAATTTGATGCCAACTTGCATTTAAAAATACATATTTGCTATTAAAACCTTTTTTTTGAAAATTCACTTTTATAACGCAGTTGCTGCGTCCAGATTTTGAATTTTATAATAATTAATTTTGTCGTTAAAAAATTGAGGAGTAATTTGTTTACCTGTATGTATCCGTATATGCCCTTTTAGTTGTCCGTTGTTAGAAAATCCTACATCACAGTGAGGGCACTTATATTTCTTTGGCCTTTGTTTTTTATTATTCAACTTCGCTTGTTGTTCTTGACTCAAAATCCTGGCGTACTCTTCTAGCGCATATCCTTGAGCTAACGATTCTAAAAATAGTGGATCATTCTGAGTTAAGCCCAACGTATGCGCTAGGTTAGCCTGTATCGCTTCGGGATACAAACTATAAGACTCTGGGCCTAAACTACAACAGTCATTAGCCATAGGTATCGCGCAATCGGTTGTGATGATTGGTAAGCGATCAGTATGATATAAATCTGGTTTAATATGTGGCCGAAAGCTTACTGGTTCAGTTGTGTTGCACTTATGTCGCGATTTGTCACTTGATTCCAGTTGGTGTGATATTTTATGCTTTGTTTCATTGTTCTTTGTTTTTACATTGGAGCACTTTGCACTCACAGATTCCTTTATAAATTCTGTCGTTGTGGAGACAGTTGAATCTTGATTGGTATCTAATTTCTTTTGCATTGTTTTTTCGTTATCCCAAGGACGAAATAAACTTTTAGTTTTATCTTCTATTTTTTCTTCGCATTGGTACATTCTCAACAAATACATTAAAAGGCACACTAGATTATTTACTTAAGTGAAGGACACTTGACTGGCACAATTGGTAACTAAACATGTTTAAAATATACAAGGGTATATAAGGTTTGTAAGGGGGCCGTCCCTTGACTTCAAAGTGGGGATGTATAGCTTCTGTAACAATCAGTATTGTAACCCTCTTTTGTATTTATTGAATGAAATGGATATTTTGTACGATTTTAGACCTTATACAATCCACTATATTGTCACATAAGGGGTGACTTTAGGGGTTGAGCGACTCTAAACGTGGAGTGTTCCGATTTTTGCACGGTTGTTTATTTAATGCGATCTATTTGTGGTCGGATTACGTTGTAATCTCTATATGAAAAGTCAAGCTCTTCACTAAGGTATTTAACTGTTGAAAATATGGGGTCTAAATTACCTTTTACCTGTGACATATATATTTCATTGCCAGTCTCAAATTTCAATTATATAACGTTCTTTAAAACATATTGTGCGGTGAGCCGATTGCCTTTTCGTTGCATCTAGTAAATACAGATATAAAGGCTTCTTCTCTGACTTTACAAGTACTTGTTTATTCTTTGGAGAGAAGAGAAGAAATACTTGTGAAGTCAAAGAAGAACTGCCTGCATCTGTAATTCGTATAGAACGGTTTCACCAAGTAAGGGCAGAAATAATTGATAAATTGTATTTAGTTAGTTGATACAAACATGAATATATTTCTCCAAATCCAATCTAAAAGAATTTTTAGATTCTAAAAACCTAAATTACTACATAGTCATGATGATTTTACGCAACCTTGGTGAACCAGAGGTGAAAACGTGTACTTCTGACCCTAAGGGTCGCGGGTGCGATTCCCAGTAGAATAATTAATTTATAAGTACGAACTTCTACTGAACCTCAATCGAGATTGTGGTATTGTGTTGGAGCAAGTTGCAGGTACGTTCCACACTCCAAATGGCGCGTTAAGCCGTCGGTCCCAGGTATCAGGCGACGCTGGACACGTTAAATATCCCTACTCTAGTTACATAAAGGAAGGAATTCGGCAACGTTTTCAGGACAGTAAGCTGAAACTGTTTCTTGGCGTCGGTGACTGGGCATACTCGCGGAAATAGACCGACGTTAAAAAAGGCGATTTTCATTTTCAGGGACTTATATGGCGCATGTATGGGAAAACTGGTATTTGTCCAATTTCACAGATTTTCAGGAAAGCATTGTAAAGTTTAAAGTCTAGCAAATCTATATATGATTAAATATATTAGTAATTTTTTCTGAAGTTGTTTAAAAAACAGGCCTGTATTTGATAGCTTTCTCAAAAATCTAAATAGTTTAAGTATATGAGAGAAAAAAATTCACTTATACCAGTTTTCACAAAATTTATTAAAAGAAAAGTACTTATACCATTTTTCACAAACAAGCAAAAAAAAAAAACGAAATGAACAATGAAATTTCTTTAACGTAATTGAACGTCAAATATAATTTTTAATTAATTTGTTTCCTCTTCACTGTCACCATCCGAATCAGGATAAGGTAAAGTATTCTGCAGATCTTCTTTGGTCAATAAGTTCTTATAAAAATCATGAAACGTCTTATCAACATAAGGCAGCAGTTCCAAGAGATTTGCTTTCTTTTCTTTGCTTATGGGATTTGAAGATCTGTATGAAAGTGGAACTTTTATAGTCTTTGGCCATGATGATCCTTTTCGTAAGAAATTTATTTTTTTAAATGGTGTATTATCATCAAGGTTTGTTTTATATTCTACCACACCAGGTTGCTGAGAATACCTTAACCATTTAATATTTTTCCAGTAAACTCTATCGCCATCTGTGTCGATTTTTCTCAGTTGAAATTGATTTTTGAGTGCTGAAAATTAAAAAAAATCCTCTTGGTTCATTTCCGTCACGTGAAATGGTCTTTTAGAACCACAAAGTCGGACCAAATTCATCCAATCTCTTGGGTGTTCTATTGAAAGGGGATATTTCTTCTTCTTTTTCTCTATAATGGAATGAATCCCGTCACATTCCATGTGGGTGTGCCCAGGTACGAGAAATTTATGATTAATGTGCTCTAAGTGGGGATGTTTCTTGATAGCAAGCATGAACATCAAACAAAGATAGGAGTTTTTATTTTGCCCCGCACATGTATCGGAATATAATGTTATTTCCTTCACATCTGTTGTCTGGTCTAGATATTTAATAAGACAAGACGCTATTTGGTTGGCACCCCTTGCTGCAACGGCTTCATGCCACATAAAGTTAAAAGCTGCTTTATCACCACATCGATACAATGTCAGATTGTAAGTCCACAATTGCCGTTTGTAAAAGGCTACTGATGTTTCGATAGCTGGTGTTGGCAGACATTGTTACAGGTCAAAGGTTATTACTTGTTTGGATGGGTCAGTCATTGATGCTTCATTGTCTTTTCTTTTTGCTGCATATGCATCCTCTGCATCCTTTTGGTGTTTTTCTAGTTGGTCTTGTATTTTGTCTTTTTCCTGTTCATCGGACGTTATTCTGAGTTGCATGTTATATTTGTCACACAAAGCGCATGTGTCTTTGTTCAATGATTTGATTTTTATTCCTAATTCATGAAATTTTGCTTGGTATACAAATCGTGACACAGGCGACTTGTTTGGAGGGATCCATTTTTTGTATTCATCGTACATTTTGGACAGAGAGTAATAATGAGGTAGGTATTTTTTATCTGACTTTTTCCTACAATAATGGCTTTCATAAGACGGTATCGAAAGAATGTGCTGACGAACCAGATCAATGTCTTCTTCTGGAATTTTATTAGCAGGTGCTGATTTTCCTCTTAAATCACCGTGAGTAATTCCGGATGCACAGGCATTTTTATTTTGTAGGACATCAGATATGAACCTGTTTGTTTCACCAAATGTTTTCATGAAACAGGATTTGCAAACCCTTTTTTGACATCCATCTAAAGGTAAGTGAAAATTATAAGTTATAGTTCTATTTTTTTGTTTCGCGGGATCAACAGTTTTCAGTTTACAACATTTTTTGGGTAGCGCTGTAATTAGTGAAGCTATGAAAGAAACCCTTTTATTGTAATTTCCCATAGACCAATATTCTTTGAATATATGCTGCCTCTTTTCATCAGGTATGGTGGTTTTACATTTGAGTCTACAGTTTGCTAGTTCTTGACACGTTCTCTTTTTGACTGTTTTTCCATATTTTGTTTTGTACTCCAGTCCAAGATTTCTCTTTAATTTTCGATCATTTCGGACTGCTCGTGTTTCTCGATTTGGCTGTTTTGATATCTCTGCTTTGTTTTCGTCTTGGGCAATTTTCACCAGCTGCTCTTTATGCTTTATATCGGCACTTTCAACTTCGGGAGTATAATCTGGGTCTGCGTCACTATCATCCATTGGCTCATCTTCGTTATATTCTTCAGCGTATAGGATGCTTTCTGCCTCATTGTATTCAGATCTTTTCAATATCTCCTCGTTTTTATTGTTTCCATTATCATTCAACACATTTCTTTCATTTTTAGTTCTGAGAATTCTGTCCGGGCGCACATTATCACTTTGTGAACAATGACTTCCGCCCAATTCATGAGTACTGTTATATCCCCTCATTCCGATTTGATCTATAAAGATACTTTCTGGGATTCCCAAAAATTCAACTGCTTCTAAGACGTTATCTTGAATCAAATCGTGTGAATCACACTGTGAGTCATCCTCGGAGCAAACTTCAACAGTAACCTTAGATGACGTATACAGTTTTCCGATTTCTGAACGACTGCAATCTGAAATTTATTGTTGTTAGAATACATATATATCATAGAAGATGTATTTGAAGTGGGTATACCATTATAAATAGAGCATATTATATGGTCATCACTTTTAGTATTGTCAGCTGATACCTCCGTTGTTAACATTGCCGTGCCTCTACTATTCTCGCCGTCTGTAATAAAATTTATAAAAATCAAATATACCTAATGTGTTTGTTATTACGAACACTGTTTTTACCATCTAAAATCCTAGAGGAATATTTTTCATTCTCCACCTTCTTTCGAAGTTCAGCCAAAAACTCTGATCTTTTTGAATACGCCATAACCTCACTAAATGTAAATACCTAGGTCAAGTATTATATTGTTTTGTGAAGAAACAGTTATTAATACCTTAATTAACTGTGAAACATCCTGGCAAATTCACTCTTATATTCGCGTTAACAACACTCCGCAACATTCAACTTGAACAAAAAATCCAATAATGTGGTTAACACCTCACAACAAACACGTAACTTCAAGCAATACTGAGAGAATACTGACATAAGTATAGGTACTTACCACTACGCATTTTGTAGTGATACTTTGTGTATACTGATACATGTAGAGTTATATTGTTAAAAAGTTGCAATACTTTGGTGTAAAGTGATATAAGTCTACATATATCAACTGTTACAGATACTTAAAACTCAATATGTCCACATATACCAGTTTTCCTTACATACTGTGATTCTTTAATAAATTGGACACACCATTATGTCGACATACACCAACTAAAGATTGATTTGAGTGTGTCAAGTAGACTTGTATCTATTTCCACAACAAAAACTTTGAGTTATGCCATATGCACCAAGTAATATCGCCTACAGAATTGTATTTGTCTACTTATATCAGTTTTCACGCGGTTATTCTGGTCACTTCGGACATGTTCCACTATTTAACTCAATATCGAATATATCAGACTTATACCAGTTTTCCCATACTTGCGCCATATGTCACATAAATATTTATATGTGCTTAGTAAACAAACGCAAAAATTCATAAGCTTATTCCATGTGTTGACTTAACAGTATTTAGTTGTTTGACGATTTCAAAAACGCCTTTAGTTCGAAGATAAAGGGTAATAGAGATTTTCTGAATAATAGCAATATTTTGTCATCTAAATATTGCATGTAAAATTTCTTCATTTACAAGAATGTTGAAAACGAACACCGCCATTTACGATGTGTATACTTATTTTTATACGTATTCAGGGTGTCCAGCCGGAAACTTACATGATGCAGATTTCAAGAACCACTCAACGTTTTTTTCTGAAACTTTGCACATGTATGAAACATAACGCGGTCTATTTAAGCAAACTATTTTTCAGTTCTGGCACTTCCGGTTAAGCTGGACGTTGACACAATCTTCGCTATTTTAAACGGAATGCCCACTTTTTATCATTGCAATCGATAGCTTGGGAAATTTGAATGTGACTTTATAAAACATACCATAATATGCCTAAATATTACGATTTTCATTGACAGTTGCATACCACTAAAACGATTGAATTTTTTCTACGTAAATCCCCTAAAAAGTCAGTATTTCATTAAAAATAACAAAGATGGCGTCAACTTCCGGTTTAATCGCAAGTGACAGTACTGTCAAAATATTTTGCTTAAATAGACCACATTATTCTTGTTAGATGTGCAAAGTTTTAGAAAAAAAAAACGTTAGGTGGTTCCGGCTGGATACCTGTATGCTTATTTACTCTTGGTTCAATTAAACGGCAGGGTTTACAAAAAGCGTAGCTTGTGCCTGTAAATGACATAATTTAAAAAAAGTCTGGAGGCAGCAAGTGCGTTATGGTAGCGAATTTTTTTAAAATATTTTTAATAGCAAATGTCTTTCTTTGATGAAAGCAGGCATCCAACTTGGTTGTCTATATAGTAGAAACAATGTACCATATTTCATCAAAATAACTTTATTGTTTGAAAATATATAAACATATTTCAAAAGTCTGGATGCAGCAAGTGTGTTATGGAAGTGAATTTCCATTAAAATGTTTTTAATAGCAAATGCCAGCAGGCATCAATTTGATTACCGGTATAGCCTATGTAGTAGAAACAAATGTACTATATTTTATCAAAATTACTTATGGTTTGAAAATATACAAAAAATTTCCGAAAATAAACTTAAATGTTGGTTTCCTAACCAACAAAGCTTACGTTAATAGCAAATTGAGTTATTGAAATTTGAAGGATTTAATGAAAATTCGGTAAATTTGCAGATTAGCTCCCGAACGCTTTTCAAAAAATTGTTTTCAGAACCATTACTAGGACCCCACCTGGATGCAGAAACCACAACAAAAAATTCTTGTTCACACCCCCCCAAGGAAGTTACGGGACTGGGAGTGAATGGGGGTGCTGGGCGGGGTAGGTAGCAAAAAGAAAATATGAGCAAAAAATGCGAAGAAAACTGCTTGAAAGCTGTCTATTTGAAGCCATATCCCCATTTAACCCTGCCTAATCCCGCACAGCACCCCTATGTGCCCCAGGTCACGTAACTTCCTTGGGGGGTATGAACAAGAAGTTCTTCTTGTTAAAAAATTAAAGAATGTCGGGACGCAGCAAGTGCATTATAGTAGTGAAATTTTATTACAATTGTAGATTAATATTATACGGCATATTACTAAAATTTATAATTAAAACTTACACAGAACTCGATTTTAGAGGTCCTAGTGCGCGCACATTTCAAGAATTCTTTTGAAAGGGTTACCATTGATATATATCTTATATCAAAAACATTTTGCGTTCTAACCTCTTTTGAGCAAACTGCCTAAAACTCAATTTTCTATGAAGCTAAAATTAAATTTTGATATATCTATAGATTGTGTAAGTCCCTTTAAAACAAACCTGTATTACAAATTTCATTAATGTTACAAAAGCTTTCCAGAAGGAAATTGAGAAAAGGAACTGAAAATTATAAACGTAGCAGTTATTTTTTCTTGTTAATGGCCTGAATGGTTTCGTTTTAGTCAGCCTAATCAAAACGGTTTTTTCGATATCAACAATAACAAAATGTCTGCTGGAAATTATAATCTCAGACTTAAAGGTGACAAAGTCATGCAGGCGTTTTAAACAAAAATTAGATCTTGTTCAAAACGTATGAAACCTGTACACTATTCCTCTTCCAAATGCCAAAATAAAACAAGAAAACAAAAAGCAGACATTATGCGTAGGAGACAAGCCAAAAACAAAAACAAACAAGCCAGTTACCACTGCGCTGGTATCTGGTAAGTTAACTAACGTTTAGTTTACATGATTCGGGATTCATGCCCGAGATATATTATTATTAAAAGTATACGTAACAACTAATTACAGAATTAGTAGAATTGTAATTGAAACACATTCAACGACTGTTTCTATCTTATATGACGTCTAATCTTTAAGTTTAAAGATTAAAAGCTTTTATATCGAGACCTTTGTTTATATTTTCCATATATTACGCTACACTTCCAGTATAAAACTGTATTTGGGGTCGTTCATCAAGCTAAAAATATAGTGTATTTTAAAAGTTGATTGAATTCCCCAGTTAAATAACAATTAGATACTTGACAAATCTTTAATTTCTTGTCGTCTGTCATTTGTGATATTTGTTTCCAAGATTTCACGATTGTTGGTTCGGGTAGTATGTTTTATGCCTTTTATTTATTTTGTTTCGTTACCGTTGATGTATGGTTTATACCTGTTGTATGAATCAACAGTTAACTACTATGTCAGTCAAGCATTGGGCTTTAACCACTAAGTCGCCTCAACGCATGTCTTTCAGATTTTATTTTTAATTTGGAAAAAACTCTAAATATTGTGTACCAAATTACTTAAAGTTCACAACATAGGTTTATTTATATCATCTATAGCCACATGTAAAGTCACATTCCAGTTACTTTGATACTTACAAAAATATAGCGTTTTCAAAAATATTTTTGTAAATGTTTGAGGGAAAAATGACCGTTATAGCTGATATACGAACTCGTCCGCGGTCTGTATACAATGAAGTTATGTGCCAAGTTTCGTTCAAATCAGTTGAGTATTTTTTGAGTTATCGCTCGAAAATTAGCTGAAAATTATGGACCGTTAAACCATAAACTTAACTAAAAACTGCCAAAGCATCAGAGAGAAAATAACTAACCTGTTGCATATGAGCCCTTTTTGTAAAACTTCGATCCTTTATATGTGTGGACAAAACATAACCAACACTTCAATCCACCTACTAACATTAATAAAATCGTAAAGGAATAATTTCCACTTGTATATTAAATTTCCCAAATAACACAAATAATTGGTCAACTGAAATTAAAACAGATAAACAATCTAATGCTATATGATAAACGTCAATTACAGCGTGTAACTGACCTACGCAATAATATCAAATGTTCCGTTGCTAGGTAACGGCTCAGACATACTAGATCTCATATACCTACCTATAAGCCAGTTTTTACCATTGCCAATGATACGCGGTGATATTAAAAATAAATGTTTCAAATTTGAATCGCTCAATTTTCTGTAAACCTAGAAAGCTGAATTTTGGTACATAGTTAGGTCTTTCGCAAGACAATATGTCCACAAAATGTCATAGAAATAGCTTTGTAATTTTCGGAGAAAATAATTTTTTTCGAAAGAAAACTCAAAATTTTTCCGGAAAACCTTGTCCCCTGGCTAACGAAGTCATTCAAGCTATTATTAAAATAAAGGCACTTGCCGAGTTTCATGAAAATCGTTTAATTATTTTTTTAGTTATCGGTTGGACACATACATATATACATATACATATACATATATATATATATATATATATATATATATATATATATATATATATATATATATATATATATATATAGATATATATATATATATATATATATATATATATATATATACAAATCAAAACTGACCCCGGATATGGGTTATATATATATATATATATATATATATATATATATATATATATATATATATATATATATATATATATATATATATATATATACAAATCAAAACTGACCCCGGATATGGGTTATAGAAGCCCAAATTCGCGCTCATTTGAAAAACTTTTTGCAAAGTCTCCCCATCGATACCTCTCTATTAGTGAATTTTTTTAAATAAAAATTAACTAAAAGGTACTAATTCGGTTATAATAAAATCTGGACTTAGTTTCGTATCAAAACCTACTTTCTAGTAGAAATTTTTCAAATGGATAGGGAAAAAGTGTGGAGCTGTTACCAAAAGTATCCATTTTTATCGATATAATTATTGAAAAACACCATTGAAATGCAAAATTGCATATTAAGTTTATCCCGATCAACTTATTTTAATTCAAATATTTATAATTTCTAAAATAATCGAGTTTAAGTCAATCACCAACTGACAAAATCCTAATATAAAAGATTACCTACAGTACATAGGTCTCAGAAAACACGAAATCACTTTCCATACTACAATAACACGGAACCTGTCTGTGAAATGAGATTATGATAGAGGTATTGAACCAAAATAGGTCAGATTAGAAAAAGATTCATAATATTTCACAAAGTTCTAGACTAATAGTGATGGATCACACAACTCTTTACCCTCCGTGCCTCACCAATAGTCTGGAGACATACATTTCGCTTTAAATTTTGTCAACGAGTTGAAGGAAATTTGTTTCCGATCGATCACAATATGTCATGTAAACAAACGAATCGGCAAAAAACTTTACTATTGAATTTATTCTTTGTCAAGTCGTGTCGTAGACTCCTGGAGTTATGTGTACCCGTGTTGCACATACTTGTGTGTATATAGGGAATGCCAATTTAAACTAACCACCAGAAAAATATCGGAATTAAAAAAAGTAAAATAAAACAAAAGCCAAGACACGTCGACTTTGTTTTTAAGGGGGAGACATGATGGCGTAAGTTTTGGTGTCTTGAAACTTACTTTTAGGCAGGGGCGTAAAGTACACATATATTTGAAATAGCACCCCATGTTAGGCTATTTTAAAGCTTTCTCAATTCCGCTAACGA
This sequence comes from Tillus elongatus, assembly GCA_964006375.1. Taxonomy (NCBI): domain Eukaryota; kingdom Metazoa; phylum Arthropoda; class Insecta; order Coleoptera; family Cleridae; genus Tillus; species Tillus elongatus. The sequence goes on along the minus strand of OZ023266.1, from coordinate 30,009,169 downwards.
CAACATTCGACTTTTAGTGGATTTTCTTAAAAAAAATTCACTAATGAGGAGATCCCGACTTTTTAATTTAAAAACAATTCGACAAATGAGCGCTCTAATTAGGCCCTCTAGAAAAAATATCCGGGGTCAGTTTCAGTTTTTATTTTGTGTTTCGGAAAAAAATCTCCCGAAATAACAAAGCAAGGGCAACCAAATTTGGCGTGCGTGTTAGTATTATAAAGAGTGAACCAAGTACCAAAACTTAGCTTTCTAAGTCTAAAAGCAAAAAGTTATGGACAGTAAAAAATTGAAGTTTTTCTCAAAACGTCAAAGTCGCGATTTGAAACGTCAAAATTGGCAATATTTGGGTAAAAAACCTGCAACAAATACGCATTATGAAAAGAAAATATTGCAAGAAGAGTGTTCCGCGCACCCTTAAGTTTCCGCTTCAACCGTCATTGCCCTTTATTTTACTAAAATATTTACAGAAAATTAATTTCAAATAGACCCTTTTTCTGATGCCTTGGCTGTAGGTTCACTTAAGTTGAAGCTTTGTCGGTAGATTTAGTTAAGTTTATGGTTCAACAGTCTATAATTTTTAGCTAATTTTCGTGGAACAATCGTTAATGAGGAGACCGCGACTTTTGAACTTTAAAAAGATTTCTTCAAATAAGCGCAAACTAGGCCCCCTAGAATCCATATCCAGGTTTACTTTCAGTTTTTATCTGTTTAGCATATATACAAGGTGACGCCTTTCTACGGTAAAGCTCAATATAATTGTTATTATATAGTGATCCATATAATTGTTTTTTCGAACACCCTTATAGTATTGCATTTTTGCATTTTTTTTATCGAAATGTAAGAAAACAATCTAGACGCAATAGGTTTGTTTTGGTAGCGAATTTTCATTAAATCCTTTTTCAGTAATTCAATTTGCTATTAACATAAGGTTTGTTTGCTAGGAAACCAGTTTTCTCGGAAACATTTAAAGTTTATTTTCGGAAAATATTTGTGCATTTTCAAACAATAAGTAATTTTGATAAAATATGGTACATTGTTTCTACTCTATAGGCTATACCGGTGACCAGATTGATGCCTGCTTGCATTAGAGAAACATATTTGCTATTAAAAACATTTTAATGAAAATTCACTTCCAAATTTTGGATTGCATATTGCAATAAAATCATCAATTAAAGAATTAGACGGAATATCAATTAATGAAAGAATGTTATTTAATTAAATGTTTTCCCTCCACTTTTAGCATTTCGGGCGTTATCTGACGACATTCTTCAACAATTCGCCGACGAAGCTCATCAACTGAGTTTAACCGTGTTACATAAATTTTCGACTTCAAGTGTCCCCGTAGAAAAAGTCTAAGGATGGTAAATCTGGCGATCTCGGAGGCCACTCAATTGAACCTCTGCGTCCTATGCACTGATTAGGAAAATCTCGCACAGCAGCAGAATAATGTGGTGGAGCACCATCCTGCTGAAACCACACATCATTTTCTGCCAAAGCGTTGTCATTTTCCAATATTTCCAGCATCGTCGGGTAGATATTCGTTTCCAGTAGATCCAGATACATGTTTCTATCCAGATTTACCAGTAGGAAGAAAGGCTCTATAAGGTGGTCTTACGACATCATTTGTCCCCCTTGAAAACAGAGTCGACGTGTCTCGGCTTTTTTAAATCCGATATTTTCCAGGTGGGAAGGTTTAATTGGTAGGCATTAGTTTAAAAAACAAGTGATCCTAGATAGTTGAGGTTATTTTCAATTGAAGAAGATGTTCTTGATTCGACATGTAATTTATTTGTTTGTTGAGCATATCTGTAAGCGGTTCATAAAGTTTCGTTTAGTAGGGTACTTGGGTGATCTAAAGTTATTATGATCATAAACTTTAGCCTCTTTGAGTATAAAAGACTGAGGCTGGACACTGTGGCTGAAAACTAAATAAAAAAAGCAGAATCACCCAAAAAAAAAACAAAACAAAAATAATAACAGAAAATTATGCGCTAGATACGTATTTCGACAACAAAGTAGCGTTCATCAGTAGCTGTTGCTAAACTGTAATTTAAAAAAAAAGTGTGAAGGAAAGCTCATTTTCGCGTGGTTTTTGGTAAAGCATTTTGGTTAATTGAAAAACACTTCATAAAACATTACAGGTGATGTCTAGCTAAGATACAGTGTAACTGTAATTAAAAAAAAGCATGAAGGAAAGCTCACTTTCGCGTGGCTCCTGGTAAAGCATTTTGTTTAATTAAAAAAATACCTAATAAAACATCACAGGTGATGCCTATTAAGCTAAGATACAGTATTTCGGTCTAACGACCATTTTCAACGAGCACATTATGCTCATATACAGTGTGGAAGAGCCAATTTAAATAAAATCCTTATGTCAATGATTGTTTGCATTTATAAAAATTCCCGAAACACGTGATTTTTAAAATATAAAAGACACCCTGCAACGTAAAGCTTCACCCTTACAATTAAATCCCTTCAAATAATAGCTGCGACCCCCAAATTTGTATATAGAAAGTAGGGGCTTGTGGTACGTCATTTTAAATATGTTTTTATTCTCTACGAAAAAATGACATGGTTATTGCAATAGTCAACAGTAAGAAAAGAATTCATTCGATTGATTAACTTTGCTACAACACACTAAAAAATCAACAACTAATCGCGTTTTATTACTGATAACGAGAAGACAAGAAAAAAAATATCGGGACGCAGCAAGTGCGTTATGGTAGTGAATTTTCATAAAACTATTTTTTAATAGCAATAATGTGTTTTTTTTTAAGAAAGCAGGCATCAAATTTGGTTACCAGTATAATCCATATAGTAAAAACAATGTGCCATGTTTCATCAAAATAACTTTATTGTTTGAAAATGTAAAAAAATTTCCGAAAGTAAACTTAAAGTGTTCCCGAAAAAACTCGTTTTTTGGTCAACCTTATAGGTTAATAGCAAATTGAGCTACTCAAATATTAAGCATTTGATCAAAATTCGCTACCATAACGCACTTACTGCGTCCAGAATTTTTGTTCTTACAAACATGCATTATATTTCGATTGAAAATGCAAAAATGCAATAACGTAAGGCGTGTTTGATTAAAAAAAAGAAAATTTGTATCACCAACGACTTATGGGCCACCCTGTGATTGTAGAAATAATTTTTTAAGATGTAGTTTAAGACACCCTATAATTAATATATACAAGTTTTTTTCATATTTGGTATAATAACAGATATATTGAGCTTTATTGATTTTTTTTACGAAAATTCTACACAAATTATATACTATTAACGATAAACTCTATAGCTAAGGCTACTGCCAAGCATCAGAGAAAGGGTCTATTTGAAATGAATTTTCTGGAAACATTTTATTAAAATGAAGGACAATGACGGTTGAAACTAAGACTTCAGGGTTTGTAAAACATTCTTCTTGAGACATTTTATTTCCATAGTCCGTATTAGATTCAAGTTCTTTTCCTAAATATTGCCAATTTTGACGTTTAAATCGCAACTTTGACGTTTTGTGAAAACCCCCAATTTATTTTTGTTTAAATGCCTATAACTTTTTTGTCTTTTGACCTACAGAGCTCAATTTTGGTAGGTAACTTGCCTATAATGATATAAACCCGCATATAAAATTACTTTGTTAATTTTGGAGATATATTTTTTTTTCGAAAGAAAACACAAAATTTTCCGGGAAAACCTCGTTGGATTTTCCTGGGTAACGAACATATCCAAGCCACTTGCAAAAGGAAGGTACTCACCAATTTTCACGTTTAAAATCGCGATTTTGACGTTTTGAGGAGAACCCAAAATTATTTTTCTTTGAATGCCTGTAACTTTTTTGTCATTTAACATACGGAGCTAAATTTTGGTAAATAACTTGCCTTTAATGATATAAACTCGCGTATGAAATTTGGTTGCCCTTAATTTGTTAATTTTGGAGAGATAATTTTTTTTCGATTTTTTTCGAAAGAAAACACAAAATTTTCCGGGAAAACCTCGGCGGATTTTCCTGGCTAACAAACTTAGCCAAGCGACTTGCGAAAAGAAGGTATGTGCCAAATTTTATCAAAATCGGTCCATTATTTTTTAAGTTATAGGTGTGGCACATATATATATATATATATATATATATATATATATATATATATATATATATATATATATATATATATATATATATATATATATATATATATATATATATATATATATATATATATATATATATATATATATATAAACATATAAAGTCTGAAACTGACCTCGGATTTGGGTTCCGGGGGTCCTAAATAGCGCTCATTTGAAGAAATTTTTTCAAAATTCGAAAGTCGAGATCTCCTCATTAGTGAATTTTTTTTAAGAAAATTCACTAACAAGTTCAGTATCATTTTTGGACGGTATCAATTAAAAGGAACACATTAAATATTCTTCATAGTTGACAGTGTTACTTGTGTTTAACGTTTCTTTTTAGAAAAATGGTTTATTTAACAGAGATGCATAAAATAACAATTCTACAGATAATAGGTTACAAACAAAAAACAAGATCACAATTCGAAGTAGCTCGCCGCTTTCAAGAAAAATTTCACGATTTTCCGCCTATGTCCTAAGAGACAATTAACAAACGCGAAAATGGAGCTTGAAGTAAGGTAGATACAAAAAAAAAAGAACCTTCTAATAGACTTCTAATCATACCAAATTGGATGTAATGCGTTTGAAGAAAACCTACATACTTAGACTCGACAAGCAGCCACAACACTGCATGTTAGCCATTCATCGATTATTTAAATATTAAAAGAAAATGAAATGCATTCTTATAAATCGATACAAACTCAATGAACACGATTTTGGCAGCAGAACGTTTTGTGAACAAATGATGGAAATGTTAGATAACAATGTTATCTAGCGAGGATATGTTTCGTTTCCTGATAAGTGCAGTTTTACACTTTACGGCCATGCTTATTGTCAAAGTTGCCGCTACTATTTTAAAGAAAATCCACACTGAAAGAGAGAAGAATATACCCATACCCTAACTTATACTTAGCACTGCTCCAAAATAATGTCATACCACCTTTGCAAAACTTATACTCTGATCTAGCAAATCCACAAGTTCTAGAATGTGACAATGTTCCAGCAGGATGGAGCACATTACCAAATCAATAACCGGCAGTACATAGACGTAATATTTCCAAATCGGTGGATAGGGAGGCAAGTATCGTTAGAATGGCCAGCACGATCGTCCAGTTTTACGCTATTAGACTTTTAATTATAGAAATATGTGAAAAGTATAATATACAAAACTAAACCATACGATTTAACTGACTCAAGAAAAATAATAACGATTGCCATGAGGTCGATCATGTCTTAGATGTTGTTTAAGAAGACATTTTTATTTACGATTAGGGCACTTTTTTCCCCCCTCAGGGCTCGTCCGCGACTTCGCCGCCCCGAAAGCACTGCAGCCTTTGGCTTATTGTGCATGCCCTTAGTATTTTTACTCCACCCATTCCAAATCACTGTGCCGTGAACTAGTCTGCACAGCGATTGGTAGGGTGAAGTTATATATCGCTCTGTCTCCGGTTTAAACTGAACGTAGATCAGTTGTCTTTTGCGGTCCAGAGCTTTACACTCGCACAAGATGTGCTGGGATGATTCCTCCCCCTCGCCGCAGAGTCTGCATGCGAGGTCCCCCTCGAACCGCCCCATTTTATGCAGGTGTTTCTTGATGGCCATGTGTCCCGTCAAGAGACCTGTTATGTTTCTGAGCTGTCCTCTGCTAAGATTTAGCAGCTCCACAGCTCTCTTTGAACTGGGTTCGCCAATTATTGACTTCCTATGTCTGAGCCCTGGACAGTCTGCCCAGTCCACCTTGTGTTCGTTTCTGACCCAGGACTTAATGGCTCCCCTGGCAGTGCTTCTTGTCACGCCCAGAGCCGGTTCTGGTCCCATAAATGGTTCTCCTGACCCTCTCTTCGCGAGACTGTCAGCTTCTTCATTACCGTTGACCCCCGAGTGAGATTAGGGTACTGCCAAGACCTTCAAGACATGCATTTTGAAAAGCTTCTACATTAAGAAAGATCTGTTATTTGTTGTTTGTAATTATTAAGAATAAAACTCGATTAGTTATAATTTATTTAGTGTGTTATAACAAAGTTCGTCAATCAGATGAATGTTTATGTATTATTAAATTAAACATAATAAATTTTCACCAAATGCAGTAATATTTAATGGAATATTTAATAAAAAACCTCAATACAAATGTTTTGTAGGAAGATTAATTCTATAAGCTACATTTTCTCAATTATTTAATAAAAGAAAACAAAATGGAAAAACATTTTACTTTTTGACCAGCTTGTGTACACTCCTATGTGTTTGGCAAAGAAAGTCATTGAAAGTTGAAGGTAAACATGCATAAGAACATATTTAATGTTTGAATAGAACGCAGTATCTTGGAAAACTTTAGTCGATTCTTAGACCTGAAGCTTGAAGGCTATGGAAACTCAGTTCAAAACTTCAAGATCATGCAGTGAAATATTTAGACTCAATTGAATTCTGTTTACAAGTAAACTTAGCTTATAGAAGCAAGTAGTACGAGACATCTAAAGTTAATTAATTGTGTAATGCTAACCTGGATGCATTTAAAATAGTTATTTAGCGATGTCTTTTCTATAACTGCTTGGTTTACTTGTTGGTTTTTATTCAATTTTAACGTGATCTGATTAGATTACGTCATTCCAATAAATCTTTTAGCGAATGTTTGTAAAATTGCATACGGGTAATATTTAGTTAAATGACTTTTACTCCAATATAAAAAAGTCCTTTCAAGATTTTTCGTTTTTTACAAAGAAAAGGTCCAAAGTTTTCTGGGTTTTTAGCTTATTTATTCTAACAATTATAAACCAAAGGTAAGAATAAATATTCAAAGTTGCATTGTTCTAAAGCAGCTCTTACCCTGTTATTTTGTTATTGCCTATATGTTCTGCTTTTCCTCACGATAGATTCGAAATGCTAAATGTTAACACTGGAATTGGTTACAATAGTTACAACAAATTGCAAGCTTGCAACAAATCAACAATAAATAAACACTTCCACTTTACCAACTGAAACACTTTTCAACTACTGACTCAGCATTCATGCACTGTAAACTCTAACAGCAGTTACGTCAGTTTTATTCTGTTATCTGCTGGACCGACACACCAAGGAAACAATAAAGACTGTCACTATTTTGTGCACATCTAAAAATGAGAGTTTATTCCAGGACAGTTGACAGTTTCTTGCTTTTAGTGAATTCACTAATGAGGAGATCGCGACTTTTGAATTTTAAAAAACTTTCTTCAAATGAGCGCTATTTAGAACCCCTGGAACCAAAATCCGAGGTCAGTTTCAGACTTTATATGTTATATATATATATATATATATATATATATATATATATATATATATATATATATATATTTATGTCATATTAATAACTCAAAAAAAAAGACCGATTGTGATAAAATTTGGTGAATACCTTCCTTTCGCGAGTCGCTTGCATAAGTTCGTTAGTTATGTGTTTTCTTTCGGAAAATATTTATATTTCCGGAGATAACAAAGCTATGGTTCTACATTTGGCATGCTGGTTTATGCCATAAAAATAAAGCCATGTACCAAAATTTGGATCCTTACGTTAAAAGCAAAAGAAGTTATAAGCATTACAGTTTTTCTTCTTAAAACGTCAAAAAGTCAAAATTGACATGTTCTAAATAAAGAACTTGAAACTAACATTACGGGAGATGTAGTAGAAATTTTGTAGGAAGTGTGTTCTATAAAGCCTTAAGTTTCAGCTTCAGCCACCATTATCCTTCATTTTACTTAAATGTTTGCAGAAAATAAATCTCAAATAGACCCCTTTTCTGATGCTTTAGCTGTGGTTTCAACTATAGGGTTATAATACATGAGAAAAACATTGTACCTGCCCCTTGTTAAGCACACTGCGCGCACGAAATAGTGTGAGATTTGGCATAGTTAAAGTGCATATAAACAAGGAGAGCAGAAAGATAAAATGTATGTATAATATTAGATTAATAGATTAAACATTGCTTTCTTCTAATTAGAGGAGCGTCTCGCGACAGTAAAAACTTTGATGAGTTTTTTGTTGTTTAAACGAAATAAAAGACCTCCCTGACTGTGCTGTGTACACACAGTCCACCCAACTGACCTTCCTGACCTGCCCTCACATCAGTTTGCCTAATAAAAAGGCAAAAGAAGTTAAAAGCGAAAGGAAAAGTTCATTATGCTCACATAACCTTGATAAATGGCAGGGTTGATTTTCCTTCTCCTTTTAGCTTTTAATTAGGCAAACTGATGTCAGGGCAGGTCACAAAAGTCAGTTGATAGGATTTTTTGTAACATCACGTTAGGAAGGTCTTTTATTTCGTTAAAACAACAAAAAACTCATCCAAGTTTTTACTGTCGCGAGGCGCTCGTCTAATTTGACAGTAGGATTGATTCCCAGTGTGACGGGTAATATATTCATGTCAATGTAAAACACATATTACTCTACGGTCGAACATATGTATGTATACGGATGGGTTCGTACTGAATATTAAACTTCAGTTTTAGTGAATTTTCTTAAAGAAGGAGATCCCGGCTTTTGAATTAAAAAAAATTCTTCAAATGAGCGCTAATTAGGCCCCCTAGAACACATATCTGGGGTCAGTTTGGATTTATATATATATATATATATATATATATATATATATATATATATATATATATATATATATATATATATATATATATATATATATATATATATATATATATATATATATATATATATATATATATATATATATATATATATATATATATATATATATATATATATATATACTGATAACTCAAAAAATAATGAGCCGATCAAATTTGGTGAGTACCTTCCTTTTGCAAGTGGATTTGATAAGTTTGTTAGCCAAAAAAATCGGCCTAGGTTTTCTTGGAAAATTTTGTGTTTTCTTTATAAAGAATTTTTTGTACGAAAATAATCAAACATTATAGACCGTTAAACCATAAACTTAACTAAAACTACTGCCAAAGCGTCAGAAAAGGGCCTATTCGAAATGAATTTTTTGGAAACATTTTAGTAAAACGAAGGACAAAGTTGCAACTTAAGAGTTTTTAGAACACTTTTCTTGCGTCATTTTCTTTACATAAACCGTATTCCATTCAGGTTCTTTGCCTAAATTTTGTCAATTTTGACGTTTTGAAATAAAACATTTTTTTAAATGCCTATAACTTTTACGTCTTTTGACTTATAGACCTGAATTTTGTTACGTTGTTCACTCTTGCTAATATCAACACGTGTGTTAAATTTGGTTATCCTTACTTTGTTATTTCCGGACATATGAAAATTTTCCGAAAGAAAAAACAAAATTTTCCAGGAAAACCGCGGCCGATTTTCCTGGATAACTTTATCTAAGTCACTTGTAAATGGAAGGCACTCACCAAATTTGATCAAAATCGGCCAATTATTTGTGAGTTATCGGCGGGACACACACACACACACACACACACACACACCCAGATATATATATATATATATATATATATATATATATATATATATATATATATATATATATATATATATATATAAACATATAAAAAAAGAAATTGGCCCCGGACATGGGTTCTGGGGGGCATAGTTCGCGCTCAATTGAAGAAACTTTTTCAAAATTCAAAAGTCGCGATCTCCTCATTAGTAAATTTTTTAAAGAAAATTAACTAAAAATCACAACCTTGTTTAAATTAGGTCGTTTAACAAAAGAAGAACGTTTAACGAACCTATAACACCTATAGATTAAATATATTAAAATTAAAACTTTGTCTCGGTTTCCGATTAACTTGAAACTGATATATTGAATTATTTTCTTAAATTTCTCAGTTTGTGTATTTCAGGCGTTTAAAGTCGGTGTCTAATGAAGTTACGTTTTAGATCTTTCATAAAATAATATAGTTTTTTAGTGAGTTTTTATTTAAAAAAATTCACTAATAGAGAGGTATCGATGGTGAGACTTTGCAAATTTTTTTTTAAATGAGTGCGAACTAGGACCTCTAGAACCCATATCCGGGGTCAGTTTCAATTTTTATATGTTTATATATATATATATATATATATATATATATATATATATATATATATATATATATATATATATATATATATATATATATATATATATATATATATATATATATATATCCGTCTGATAACTCAAAAAATAATTAACCGATTTCAATAAAACTCGGCAAATGCTTTTCTTTTATTAATGGCTTGGCTGAGTTTGTTAGCCAGGAAAATCAGACGGGGTTTTCTAGAAAAAGTATGAGTTTTCTTTCAAAAAAAATTTTTTTCTCCTAAAATAACAAAGCTGTTTAAGTTAGATTTACTATATATGTTGCCTTGGGAGAAACCTTACTAATTACTAAAATTCAACTTTCTAAGTTTATACAAAATTGAGTTATTCAAAATTTAAATTTTCTTTCAAAAAAAATCTTTTCTCCAGAAATTACAAAGCTATTTTAATGAAATTTGGTGGATATCTTGCCCTAAAAAAGACCTTACTACATACCGAGATCAAACTTTCTAAGTTTATAGAAAACTGAGTTATTCAAATTTGAAGCATTTAATAAAAATTCACTACCATAACGCACTTGCTGCGTCCAGAGTTTTTTAGACTTTAACACTAGCAAAACTATTATTTTAAGAACCTTCAAATTAGAGGGTTTTTAGTTTGATAGATCAACAAAATTATTCTCATTGACTATTATTCGACTGTGATGAAACCTTAACTAGTGAAAAATGACTTGTGACGGTTAATTTAACATAAATCTATTTTAATGTAATATCTACACTCTATCACGAGTATTATGACATACCACACATACTGTTCAGCTCTCATGTGGCTTCCTCAGGTATACATCGTGGTAAATCAAATACAGATATAACCAATGTTATTATCACACGCTACCATGCGACAGTTGTTTCACCACGATCTTCTTCTGGCAAAAATCATTTAGTTCATTAATTAAATTAAAAGATCGCCTGATTTGAATGTTTTTAAAATCATAATCTTTGTAGCATTGAAGTCAGCATAACCGTATTTACTTATCCCCCTATTTCAGCAGTTCTTGTTATACATCCCTGATAATATATTGCCCTTCAACCATGGACGCTTCTAGTTTTCTACCCATCATAACCCCTGTGCGATACAGACTTATGCTGCCAAGCTGTAGGCTGTGGTGGCGAGCCCCTGGGCTCGCTCTAAACCAATTACACTCCCTCCCTCTAACCTAGTGCATCCCCGCCTTTAGCCCAGCGCCCGTATGTGTGTGTCACCCTAACCACAACAGTATTACATTTCCCTAAACGAATCTATATAAATTATTGCTGCATGTCTGATTTTACTGCTGCCCTTATGTGATCGTTTTCTATTTCTATCTCTCTTAAATTTATTTAACCGATTGTTTTTATCTCTTTCTAAGGCGTTTGTCTGTGTGTTTGTGTATAGGGTAATGCATATGTGAACGTGTAGCGGCCATCTTGATGACAGGCCTCGATTTTTGCACTTACTCATGGGGTGTTTTGAACAGTGAAGGGTTAATAATAAGCAAAATGGATGTTTGGTTTAGTGTGAGAAAGTTATTTACCAAAATTGTTGTATAATCTTGTTAAGATATTTAAATTAATGTAATTCACCTTAGCTATGTATGAGTCAAATCTAAAGTTATGTTCTATAAAACAGCTTCGTAGATTTTAAATTAAACAATGATAACATTCTTTTTACAAATTTATTCTATTGTGCGGTTAAATCAGTTGTATAGAAGTGTAGTAACTCTAATTAAATTATAGGGTGCAGCAAAATTTAAATACATGTTTTAGTTTATGCATAAAAAAGTCTGGACGCAGATAGTGCGTTATCGTAGCGAATTTTCAAATCACAAAGATAACGGTAAATTTGCAGATGAGCACACGGTGGCTTTTTAGAAAATTGTTTTCAGAAACATTCGGAGAATCCTCCTTGGATGCATAAACTCCAAAAAACTCTCTTGCAAACAACCCCCAATGGGACCAAGAGTAAATAGGGGTGCTGGGTGGGGAAGAAGGAAAAAGAAAATATAAACGAAAAATGCGAAAAAAAAAACCAGCTTAGCCAGCTTTATATAAGCTGCCTTAGTCCCATTTTGTAGCTATTCCTCCTTAAAATACTGTTTACCCGACACAGAACCCCTACTTGCCACAGGTACAGTAATTGTCTTGGGGTTACTCCCAAGAAATTTTTCTTGTGGTTGTAGACATGCAGAACGGGAATCAGAATCCTCCGTGTTTCTGTGCGGGGTGATGGGGGTATGGGACAGGGGTTTTTGATCTTGGAGTTTCTTTTTCCTCCTGCATGAATACAACCACCCTCTCAATGTATAAACCACAAGAAAAAATTCTTGGGAATAATTCCCTAGAAAGTAACGGAACCTGCGGCGAATAGGGGTTCTGTGTGATGCTAAAAGGATTTTAAAGAGGTATAACTGCACGATTTAAAAAGGCAGCTTATATAGGGCTAGGTAAGTTGCTTTTTGGAATTTTTAGTTTATACTTCCTTTTTGTTCTTCCCCGCACAGCACCCTTATTTATTCCTGGTCCCGCAGCTTTCTTGGGTGTTGTTTGCAAGACATGTTTCTTGTGGTTTATACATACAAGGGGGGTTTTAAGCGTGCCTTTGAAAAATTTGTTTTTAATGCCCTCCCTGGGCTCATCTGCAAATTTACCGAAATAACAAAATATAAAATAAATAGATTGTAGAGATTGTTGATTGCTTAGTGAGTGAATGGATCTTTTGTGCATGGCTATTTTCATAATAGTTGCCCAGAAAGGCTTTTGATGTAGTGTGTTATCTGTTTGGGAGTTTTTTAAACTATTTCCTGGGGTTAAGGTCACCCCTTCAAGCTATTTAACCCTTTTGGCTAACGAACTCATCAAAGTAATAAATGAAGAAAAATAAAAAACTTGTCAGGTACCTTCCTTTTGTAAATAGCTTGGATACGTTTCTTAGCTGACCCAATGAAACCAGTTCCGGAAAAATTTAGCATTTTTCTAAAAAATATTAGAAAAAAGGTCGCCTTTATAAAGGGTACTACATACCGAAGTTTAAGGTGTTAACTTTCTGAACAATTGGATTATAGCCAATATTTTATTTTAGGAGACCATAGAGCACCAGATATAAAGACTTGGTATGACAAAAACAATTTATTAAAGTTCACAAAGTGTTTCTGGTACCTGTTATCCCCATTTAAATAAAATGGCAGAGTCTTTTTTGTTATAATTATTAATTAAGACTGGCTCTAAAAGCCGAATTTTCATGCAAACTAGGTTCACATGGAAGGTCAATAAATTTAGCGGTGACGTTAATGATTCTAACCATTAGAGCTTAATTATCGATAAGTTTTCAGCGATTGGTCTTCTCTGTGAGTAAAAACCGGGCAAGATGTTTGGTGGTAAAAATCAATATTGCATGAAAACAAGGAATATTAGCGTGGCTACAGTAGGTTCCTGCTAACCCACTGAGCGCCGAGTACATTTTGAGGAATTGTATTATTATCTTTGGTTTACGATAAAAAAGAAACATTAATGTAACTTGCGCTAAAAAAAATTTTATCTTAAAAAGAGTTGTTTGCTTAAATTTGTCTAGAGTTGTTGTGTGATACAATGTGCCCACAGTGTAACTAACTCCACTGAACTCTAACTGAACGTTATTTTAAGACTTACTTTCTGTTTTATTTCATTATTATGTCTAAGTGACAGGCCGAATAGCTCAGCTCGCGAGGTGAATAATCTGTAGAATCGGACTAGGAAGTCGCGGGTTCGAGTACCGTATTCAGGCAGTCGGTCTTTTTCACTTGAATGTGGAATGACCGGCTTCTGATGAGTAATGGGTGATGTTCTTTGTCTATATGTGTATGTAAGCTCCCCCGCACAAGTCTAAGGCTTCTGGGTGCGGAGCTTATCTACTGTGGTGTTATTATGAGTTGCCTACATACTATTCTCATCTTTTGAATTGTCAGCTTTGTTTTGATGAAAAATTAATAAAGAGATCATTATAGAAACTTGATTTTCATGGGTAAAGGTCCGATCTTTAGTAATATTCGTTTTGTGCAACCATTACCTTTTGGAACAAACGATATATCACTCGATTTTTAATGAAAAAGTATTAATTTTCCCTAACCAAGCCTCTATTTCTTTCTTTTTTTCTGAATCGATTGTACTCACAAACAACCCAGACTATCCACTTGCGAACGGCTACTGGTGTATCCAATTTGATGTCGATGAATCAACTACAAAATAATTTTGATATTTTACCCCTATATGATTAACCCCTACTTCAATTTCATGAGAAAGTGTCACGCCCGTCGAAATATAGGAATTTGTGTTCTCAAAAAAACTCATAAAACCACATGGTACTTGATGTGTGCTAATTTCAGTCTACCCCCTATATTTCACCCTGGGGCGATTTCACTCAAAGCAATCCGAACCTTTCGCTGGTGGACTGCTACCTGTGTACAAAATTAAAAGTCGATTGAGATATTTTTTGGGCCTCTCCTAACACGTAAACCATATTAATATTAATTAGTTTTTTAAAGAGCCTCGGTGGTTCAGGGGCAAGAACGTGTGCCTCTGAACCGAAGGGTACTGGGTTCGATCCCAGGGTACTCCTTTCACTTTTTCAGTACAAACTGTAATATTAACATCAACCGAGGTTCTGGCATTGTATTTGAGCAAGTTGAATGTCTGCACGTTCCGCCCTTCGGAGGGGGCGTAAAGCCATTGGTCCCGTGTTCATGCGATGTTGGACACGTTAAAGATCCCTACCCTTCTTACAGAAAGACAGGGGTTCGGCAAAATTTCCAGGATATTGAGGTGAAACTGCTCCCTGGCGTCGGTGATTGGCCATAGTAGCGGAAATAGGCTGACGTTAAAGAAACAAAACACACACACATAATAAGTAGTTTACTTGTAGAAGTAATCCATTATTTAATTAACAAACATACAAAACTTTTAAGCAAACTTAAGTAGGTAACTGAATGCAAAAATAGTTATAACTTATATTGATAGTTCATAAATTTTTGATTTAAAAACTGGTTTTATGGCTACTACGAATAATAACAATAAATGTCATTTAGATAGTGAATTAAATATAAAAATAAAAATAACGACAAAATAATGCACGGGGTGGAATATTATTTAGGGTATTTTGGATACTGGGACATATGACCAGTTGCAAGAACAACACATGATAAGAGGTCCAAAGAAAAGGTATTTATTAAGGAATAAAAGAATCATATATACATTGTGCCGCTAAGTAATAAAATCGTTAGGTGTAAGACAGTGGGCACTTTTATATGTGAAATAACAATATTTTTATTGACATTTATGGTAAACAGTCCTATATTTTCGGATTCACTGCATTAGCGATTTTTGTGCTGTAAACAAACTGGAGTAAGTTGATGAGGAGGTGTGTATTCTGTTTACCTGATTCAATATCTAGGTTTCAAAGTCAGCTTACTACAGAAGGAAATCCATACCGTTGCATTTGACGACCTCAGATATTCATTCAATTGGATCGCAAAAGCTAATGCCAGGAATTCCTTTGTTAACATGGGTTTAATTTATGTATTCTGAAACAAATAAGATATTCGAATGCAAAATCGAAATTAGAAAATAAATAATACGTCATATATTATTGCGTAAGTTTGAACAAACTGAAGAACAATAAGATAGTAGGTATAGGACACACTTGAGAAAAGTTGCAATTTATTTGATATTCAAGTTTCCCAGGTTTGAACATATATTATAAACATCCTGTAGTTTTTAATCTCAAATATTTTTTTGGCAAAGCATAAGAACAAACTTAGTCCTCGGTCGATCACTCTGTACATAATTCTGAGTCTAGTGGGAATTGTTGCTATTAAAAATTAAAATAACCACCATTTTGACCTTTCGTCGGCGCCGGGGATTATACAAATTTTCCAATAAATGCCAAAATTATAAAGAGTTTCAGTTAGTGATTGTTTTGTGCCCTCGTAAATACAGTCAGTCCGCATACAATGGAATAAACTTTCTGGAATCCTCAGGGGGCCAAAAAACTGCCGCGACATGTCAGACAAAAGATATGAATGTGCACATTTTGATATAAAACTTTTTTTGTGAAGTCATCTGTTTCTGACATACTTGTGAATTTTTCTAAATAGTAATCACTACCTTTGACAGTTGTATCAGAAAGAGCGGTTTCTTCTGAATACAGCCAAATTCCCGATATGTTACATAAGTGCAAGTTCTAAAGCTGGTCAGCTCGTTAATAGTTGGCTGGTGTGGTATACTTGCAATATGGTAGGTGGTAGTGGAATTTTCCTTTACGTGATAGTAAAGGATTTTTTCACGCCCGAGGAGGTACCATCTCTTGCATCAAGGGGCCGGTGAAGTCCCAACGGACGTTTCCGGTTTCCCTTATAAACAAAAATGATGATGGCTCCTCCTTGTACAAAAGATTCCGGAGGCAAAATACCCCTCCAATCGGATCTCCGGGAGAGGGGTTTAGAGGGGGCGCCAGCATCGAGATTTACAAGATCCTTCTCGAATATATGTGGCCTAAATTCTAACCTGAACTCCGTCCACCATTTCCTCTAGGCTAATAGTCCCCAACTCCTCTTTCTGACCGAAACTCAAATCAGTGCCAAAACGGCCACTAATCACCTTAATTTCCCTGCGAATGAGCTCCTTACTTCTTTTAGATTGCATGGAGGCGTGTGCGCGTACGTCTGTAGCAATCAACCTTGCACCAGACTCCCCAATTTAGAAGCTGGAAGAAAAGACATACTATGGATAAAACTCTCTCTCAGGGCTGCAACTAAATTCATCTGTTGCATTTACCGGTCACCTTCTGACAACAACTTTGTCCAGCTCTTTGACTACCTTTCTGAAAAAACCGACCATATGATTTCTGAATATCCTTCCTCCGAGGTCACTATTCTTGGTGACTTCAATGTCCATAATAAGGAATGGCTAGGATCTTCAAAAACCGATCCACAAGGAAGAGCAGCGGAGGCCTTTGCAGTGAGCAATTCTTTAGCCAATATGGTTCAGCAACCTACTTACTTTCCTCGCATCCCAACACACAGCTCAAATCCTTGGATCTCCTTCTTACTACAAATCCTGACTGCTATAAGATATCAGTCACCGCCCCCCTGGGTCGCTCAGACCACGGCATGGTCACTGCTTCTTGCGCAATGTAACCCGAGGTCACACAGTCATCACACCCATGTATCGTTTGGCACTACAACTCCGCGAACTGGGACGAAATGCGAGATTACTTTTCCTCATATCCATGGGCATCTGTCTGCTTCTCTCATCCTGACCCCTCTTATATCTCACAAAATGTCACCAAAATTATCCAAGCTGGCATGGAATTATTAATTCCACGTACACAGAAAACCTCTGCAGCCACTCAAAAGCCCTGGTTCTCTAAATCCTGTGACAAGGCCAGACTTGAAAAGGTCAAAGCTCACAAAAAGCTTCTACACAATCCCAGTCAAGAAAACCGTCAAGCATTTAACGACGCAAGAAACCGCTATGTCCGCATTCTTTCTGAGGCAAAAAACTCGTTTAACAACCACATCAAAAACAAAGTCCTCTTAAGCTCCAGCGGCAGCAAACCCTTCTGGACTCTTGCTAAATCTATTGGGAATAATTTCTGCAAGAGCACGTACCCACCTCCCGTCTCAGGGGATGAAATCGTTTCTACCGCCCTGGGCAAGGCTGAACTTTTTGCCTCGTTGTTCGCCGGCAATTCTACTCTCAACCCACCTCCAAATGTTCAACCACCAACAGTCCCCAATGTGACGCATAAAATGACGGATATAATTTTCAAAACTAAAAAGGTACGAAAGATGCTCTCTTCTCTAAATACCAGGAAAGCCTCTGGCCTTGACGAGATCCCAGCAATTGTTCTCAAAAAATGTGCACCAGAACTTGCTCCTGTCCTGACTCGTCTGTTTCAGACATCTTACAATAGAGGCATATTCCCTAGTAATTGGAAAACTGCTCGAGTACAACCCGTCCCCAAGAAAGGATCGAAAGCGCTTCCTAGCAACTACAGGCCTATTTCTCTCATTTCAGTCATCTCTAAAGTGATGGAAAAGTATATAAACACCGAATTACTAAAATTTATTGAAAAACACAGTCTAATCCACGACAGGCAGTATGGATTCCGTAAGCGCAGATCAACTGCCGACCTCCTTTCCTTTGTCACCCATTCTTGGAACAAGTCCATGGAACTACACGGTGAATCCCAGATTGTCGCTCTAGACATATCCAAAGCATTCGACCAGGTCTGGCACGCAGCGCTGCTTAATAAACTACCGGCCTATGGCCTACCACCAAAACTCTGTACGTGGACAGCAAATTTCATCTCTAACCGGAGCATTTCTGTTGTCGTGGATGGACATTCCTCTAAACTGTATCCAATTAATGCAGGAGTTCCTCAAGGTTCAGCTTTAGCCCCTACTTTGTTTCTTCTTCACATCAATGACCTCCTCTCTAGCACATCCTTCCCAGTCCACAATTACGCGGACGACAGCACCCTCCACTCCAATATACAATATTCTAAGCCTGTCTCTTTAGCCCAACTAGATGAGGAGATCGCAGACTCATGGAGGGTTCTATCTCCGTGGATCTCCAAAAAATCTTAGACTGGGGAAGTATAAATCTTGTACAATTCAACCCCACCAAATCACAGTCTTGCTTTCTTTCTCATAAGAGATACACTAGCCCTAGACCCATCACAATAAAAAACCAAGTTATTCAAAGTCATGAGTCCTTTTCACTTGTTGGCATCTCTGTGGATCGAAATCTTAATTGGCACCAACATGTCACATCAATTGCAGAAGCGGCTGCTAAGAAATTAGGTTTCCTCTTCCGGGCTCGCAAATACTTTTCACCGGCTAATCTTTATACTTTATATACTTCACAAATAAGACCAAACCTCGAATACTGCTCCCACATCTGGGGTGCTGCTGCCGGTTCTACACTCGTTATCCTAGACTCCATTCAGAATAGAGCTATACGTCTCATCGGTGACCCTACCCTCACCCAAAGACTGCAATTTCTTGCCCACCGACGTGTCGTTGGTGACCTCTCTCTCTCTCTCTCTCTCTCTCTCTCTCTCTCTCTCTCTCTCTCTCTCTCTCTTTTATAGATATCTGCACGGGCACTGCTCAGAGGAGCTTTTTTCCAAAGTTCCTCTACCTGCTGCCCCCAACAGATCTACCAAGGGAACAGAGCGAATGCACCCTTTTACTGTCCAGGTCACCCGACATAGAACATCTTGTTATGCCCGCTCTTTTGTCCCGAGGACTTCCAAGTTGTGGAACTCCTTGCCGGCACATGTTTTTCATTCTCCTCCGAACCTCCAAACCTTCAAGTCCAGAATTAACAAGCTGCCTCTTTCCTCCTTGTCGATACCCAGGGTACGATAGTATTTAGGCTGTAAGCCCTCGTGGTGTGTTGTTGAAATAAAAATAAAATAAAAATAGTAATCACTACTTTTGTATCAGAAAGAGCGCCTTCTTCTCAATACAGCCAAATTCCCGATATGTTACATAAGGATATTTTTGAAAAAATTGAGGTATAAGTTTTGAGCACTTTAACCAAACAATGTAAAACAAAACAATGACAAGGCATGAGGTAATATTAAACTAAATGTTCAAATTGTTGGCCATTAACTTCTTGACAATAAGAATGTCATATCTGCGAAACTGACGACTTCACAAAAAATTTCATCATGGCAAAGTGTATACATTCAAACCTTATGTCTCATGTGTTTCAATGATTTTTTGTTTGTTTGCAGTCACAAGATTTTACGAAATTTGTTCAATTTTATGCCGACTCACTGTATATGTAAAATAGTAAATAGTAACGCTATCCAAAATAAAACTCAGTGTTATATTCAGTACTTTTAACACGTATGTAATAATGTGTAGTATTCTGTTTTATGTATATTTAGAGGCAAGCTTTATTGTTTGTTTGCCTTGTGAGGAACGTATTTTCACATCACACAAGCAGCTATTACTTTTTTATTAAAACAACGTACGTGTTTCATGCTTTATTTGTCTAAATTATGACAAGCACTCTACAATACATTGTAACCGTTGCACAAAACACGTACTAGAATTTGCGACTAAATTAGAAACTAAAAGTCGTGTAGCTACAGCTAATTAACCCAGCGTTTTGAGTTTTCTAGAATACACTTTGTACTTAATAAACGTATGAAGTATAGCGTGGGTATGAAAATATTATATTACTTTCACATCGTCTTAAATGCGCGGAAATATGGCAGCGGGAAAGGAAAATCTTAAGATTTTGTTTTAACTCAAATGCTTAAAATACTTAAAACATGTGCACGGTCATTTCAATGTCTGTCATTCAAAAAAAGTACATGCATTAAAAACATTTTTATGAAATTTCGCTACCATAACGCACTTGCTGCATCCAGACTCTTTCCAATTTGACTACACAAAGTTTGCCAAAAATCAAACCAACTAATGTCAAAATAATGAAATTTATCAAAACTACGGACAGAGCATGTACTTTAATGGATAAAGAGTCTTTGTGGGGCTAGGCGTTAAAAGAACTTTAAAATAAATTTCGGGACGAAGCAAATTTTCATAAGAATTGTACACTACTATTATACGGAATATTAGTAAAGTTAATACTTTAAACTTACACAGACCTTGAAGATCGATTTTAGAGGTCCTAGTACGCGAACATTAGAAAAATTCTTTCGAAAGTGTTACCATCGATATCTCTCTATTATAAAAAAATCCGAAAGTAAACTTAAAGTGTTCCCGAAAAAACGGTTTCTTGGTCAACCTTATGGGTTAATAGCAAATTGAGCTATTCAAATTTGAACCATTTAATGAAAATTCGCCACCATAACGCACCTACTGCGTCCAGAATTCTTATAAACATGCTTCATATTTTGATGGAAAATGCAATAACATAAGGCGTATTTGATTAAAAAAAAAAGGAAATTTGTACCATCAACGACTGTAAGATGTAGCTCAAGACACCCTATAATTAATGTCTACAATTGTTTTCGTATCTTGTATAATTAGGGATATATTGGGCTTTATTGATTTTTTACGAAAATTCGACGAAAATTATATACCATTAAACGATAAAGTCTATCGCTAAGACTACTGCCAAAGCATCAGAGAAAGAGTCTATTTGAAATAAATTTTCTGGAGATATTTTAGTAAAATGAAGGACAATGACGGTTGAAGCTAAGACTTCAGGGTTGTAGTCTTCTTGAGACATTTTCTTTCCATAGCCCGTATTAGTTTTAGGTACTTTGCGTAAACGTTGCACATTTTGACGTTTTAGATCACGACTTTAACGTTTTTAGGATGACGTTTGGGCACATAATTTACCTATAATGATATAAACTCATGTACCTAATTTGGCTGCCCTCACTTTGTTATTTCCGGAGATATAATTTTTTGTGTAAAAGAAAACCCACAATTTTCCGGGAAAAACTGGGCCGATTTTCTTGGATGACACACTTATCCAAGCCACTTAGAAAAGGAAGGTATTCACCAAATTTACTCAAAATCGGCCGATTATTTTTTGAGTTATCGGTGTGATACATATATATATATATATATATATATATATATATATATATATATATATATATATATATATATATATATATATATATATATATATATATATATATATAAACATTTAAAAATTAAAACTGACCCCGGATATGTGTTCTAGGGGGCCTAATTAGCGCTCATTTGAAGAAAATTTTCAAAATTCAAAAGTCGAGATGTCTTCATTAGTGATTTGTTTTTTAAAAATTCACATAAACGCATTATTCATCCCACTGATGACGCTAATGTTGTTAGCGACACGATAGCTAGGTCTAAAAACTGTATTGTGATGAATTGGGTTCTCCAAATTGTACTTATCAGGGCTCATCATAGGGTACAATCTTCCCTCACTGTATAAATACTCTGGTTTTTATAGGTGGTTATCAAATACATGTTGTATATGTTGGTGAGTCAACTTCCTGCGTACAATAGATGACGAAAGTAAAAAATATATATATAAAATATTTCAAGCGGAACCAGCACAATAATATCTTAAAGTTGTTAGACTCCTTGCCACAGTCTATTCGATAAATCTACATACATACATCAATAAACTTATGACAGCCGTCCTAGTGAAATTCTACCAAAAAAAAAACCGACTGAATCTTACATCGTGACCAAGTCTGACCGTCTATCTTCTAGTATAAAATAGATCAGGGCCCTGCGGTTTCTATGCCTTGACCTAAAATATCTGACCGGAATCAAGTTAAAATTGGGGGCTCACAAGATATCCTTTTATGTCTGAACTACATTAGAGGGATGCAGGGCTTGCTTCTCGAGCTCCCAGGATGATTGATTCGTTCTTCTTAAGCAAGGAACACTATTTTTCTCCTTAGTCTCTTACTCGTTTCGTTTCAACATAGAAATATTCTGTTCACCAATTTGCAATGTTTGTTTTATTGGAAGTTTATGCATTTGTTATCGGACAAAGCGGAGCGTAGGTTGCAGCTGTAAAATATTTATTTCAGCCATCCGTTGAAGCCATTTCCTGAAATGAACAAACAATTCCAGCGTGTCGATACAGTTGGAGCGTCAGCCGTTGACGACATTGTATATATGTGAAAACATTCTAAACATCACGTAAGTTTTATTGTACCTAATATATTTACTCTAATAACTTATTGATCTTTTAAATACGCAAATAGCAACTGCAGGTTGAAAGCTATACCAATTAAATCTTTAAAATATCGTATAATCAATAAAAAGCTTGGACGCAGCAGGTGCGTTTGGCTACCGAATTTTCATAGAGATGATCTACGCAATTTTTATACAAAAAAGGTTTAATAATAATATCTGTCGTTAGATAACAAATCATTAGAATAGCAAATAAAACAACAATTGTGCAATGCAAAAGATAGACAAATAAATAAACTTGCAGATCACATCTACAAAAGCATTGAAAACTGGTGACTGGGTTTAACATAATGTTTATGCAAAAAATCATATAAAAATAGGTATATATTTAGTAACAATGCAAAATAACAAGTCATACAATACAAGGAATCGCAAGTCAATGATCCAGTTTCGTTCAAAATTACACCACCCTAACAGAAATCGAGGACCATCCTGGTTGAAGCCAAAATGAGAAGCAAATCCGAACGTATATAATAAGCGTTCTTTATGTTTATAATCTCGAAAATTTTGGAAGCACTTATTAAAGAGAGATTAGAAAGCTATATTGATAGGCAGGAAATCCTAAACCATTCCCAGCATGGATTCAGAAGAAATAGGTCAACAACTACGGCGATGACATATATAGCTGTTTTGTCTTGGAAGCACTTGATCACAAAGAAAATGCCGAGCTATTGTGCTTTGACCTTAGCAAAGCCTTTAATATGGTAGACCACCAGATCCTTATCTCTAAGTTGGAATATTATGGAATGAGAGGCAGAACAGGAACACTTTTACAATCATATTTAAGGAACAGGGCGCAGTTGGTTAGCTGGAAAAATACCACATCAAATTTTCAACAGGTAGACTTGGGAGTACCACAGGGCTCTATACTGGGGACCATGCTCTTCCTATTATATATTAACGATTTGCCCGAAAACATTAGGGCAGAGAGAAGTTGCATCTTCGCAGATGACACGGCAGTAATTAATAAAGTAGTTCCAGACCTTATAAAACACCAAGGTGATCAATCCGTCCAGCAGGTGGAAGCATGGGTTAAGGCAACAACAAGTTATTGCTTAATGCAGAAAAAACATCAAGACTTGTCATAACTACCAGGGACTATCTACAGAACTCAGGCGAAAATAATAAAGTTTTAGGCTTTCATATTGATGGTTGTTTAAGCTGGAAACCCCACATAGACCAAATGTGTAAAAAATTATCTTCAGCCATCTATTTAATCCGTAGAATAAGATACATCATAGATGAAAGCGCCGCAAGGGTTACTTACTATGCTCACTTTCAAAGCATTGCAACCTATGGGATTTTGCTGTGGGGATCCTCGCCACATGCAGAACGTGTCTTTTTACAACAGAAAAGAGCAATCAGGGCGATTGCTAACGTTCCTCAGGACCACAGTTGTAGAGAACTATTCTAGAGGTATAAAATACTTACCCTACCAGCAAGTTATATAATTACTTGCCTTCTTTACATTTATGACCATCAGGCCAGTTTTATCTCCCACGAACAGGTTCACAATTACGAAACTAGAGGTAAAAGTCAGTTTGTGATTCCTCATCACAGGATAAGCCGCACGCAGAGGAGCCATGGGTATACTGGAGTTAGGTTGTTTAATTCACTTCCAGTGGTGGTCAGGGAATTGCCTAGAAGACAGTTTGCATCTGTGATAAAAAGAAAATTAATAGAGAGACCTATATATTCAATTGAAGAATTTAATTTTTAATTAACTGTTGTGTGTTTTTGTTAGCTCATTTTATATTTTGTTTTATTTTATGTATATTGTCACCCACTATTTGTCATGTGTAAGTCCAGTATACAATTATTTTATTATTTTATGTGCGACGAACCATAAATAAATGTTATGTTATGTTATGCACTTATACCAGATGATATAATCAATTTTTTAACTTTTGACTTAAATGACTTATTTGAGTGGGTTTTCTATAAGAAAAAACATATTTTTGATGTGTCACATTTTTTTGGACCAGCCTGTAAACTTGAACATAATTTTAGGTTGTAGTGCTTTTCAACCTAGACATCTTCGTTTGAAATAAATGGGTTCTAGGAGATCTAATTTATGAAATTTTCTTTTCAAAAATTCGGTAGAAGGCATAATTCATGCTGTTCACTTTCAGCGCATTTTGTCGCAAAAATTTAGCTATAGAGTTTTTGCAATTTGGAACTTTTTAAAAAGATCTATAAGCGAGCGCAAATTGAAGCTTGTAGACGCATATCTAAAGTAAATTGTAAGTCTAATACGTTTTGTCACAAAAAACGAGAAGATGATGAGATTGTAGTATACACAAATTCATTTATTTTTACGTTAAACAAAATTTGATAGGTTCATATTTCTCTGTAGACTCCACAATGTCACATTTTTTGCAATTTGGCAGTTATTGCCGATACGATGTATTCTTAACATAAGCGATATAAAGTGAATTAGACAAAAAACCGTTTTTATGAGGAATATAACAATAAAATATAGATTGCTAATCGATCATCTTCGTTTCCGTATTCATGGAAAATCATGCTCCATTGTTCAGTTATTACTGAAATGAGAAAAAAATTAATCCAATCCATCATCGGCGTCTGACATGTTGCTTTATTCAAGTGTTATTCTGGCTTGCGCCTTCTCTGTTGAGGAGGCACTATATCTAGGTCTTCGAAAGCCATTCAATGTTATTCTGATTTAAATGCTTTCATAGTTCTATTCATTGTTGTTCTCAGAGATAAACGGAAGAATTTTTGTCGTATTTAACGATTACGAATTCCAATACTTAAATATCAAAATTATGTGTTTCATCGATTTTATCACGACTCTTAAACAAATCGTTAAACGCAATAAACTGCTGAGACCTTATGTGAGGATTCAAACCTGTGATGAGCACTGATGGGTACCCAATGTACCACAGAACATGACGGTCCTTTCGTTTACAAAGTTAGGTGTGTCAGTATGAAAAGTCCTAAATGAGTTTATAGTGTTCAACAGCCAAATGGAATAACATCAGTATCTCAATTAATTATTGTGCATATTTACAAAAAGTATGGACGCAGCAAGTGCGTTATGGAAGTGAATTTTCATTAAAACGTTTTTTATGTATCTTTAATGTAGGCAGGCATAAATTTGATTACCGGTATAACCTAAATAGTAGAATAGGAACAATATGCCATATACCAATTTATTGTTTGAAAACGCACAAAACTTTTTCGAAAATAAACTTAAAATATTTGTGAGAAAACTGGTTTCCTAGACAACGAACTTTAATTAATAGCAAATTAAGTTGTTGAAATTTGAAGCATTTAATGAAAATTCGCTACCAAAACGAACTCACTGCGCCTTGATTTTTTTTATAAACATGCATCATATTTCGATGAAAAATGCAAAAGTGCAATAATATAAGGTATCCTGGTTGTCAAAATAATTTTATAAGACGCAGCTCAAGACACCTTATAATTAACTTATCAAATTTTTTCTCGTATCTTGTATAATAACAATTATATTGAGCTTTGCCGTAGAAATGCGTCACCCTGTATATAAGTAAACAGATAAAAACTGAAAGTAAGCCCGCATACAAATTCTAGGGGGCCTAGTTTGCGCTTATTGGAAGACATCTTTTTAAAATTCAAAAATCGCGGTCTCCTCCTTAACGAATTTTTTTTATGAAAATTAGCTAAAAATTATAGACATTTTAACCATAAACTAAACCTACAGCCAAAGCACCAACTTAACTAAACCTAAAGCCAATGCATCAGAGTAAGGGTCTATTTAAAAAGAATTTTCTGTAAATATTTGAGTAAAATGAAGGACAATGACGGTTGGAGCGGAAACTTAGGGGTTTTGAGAACACTCTTTTTGCGAAATTTTCTTTACATAATCCGTCTTTGGTTCAAGTTATTTGCCTAAATGTTGCGAACTTTGACGTTTCAAAGCACGGCTTTGACGTTTTGAGGAAAACTCGAATTTTTTTAACTGCCAATAACTTTTTTGTCTTTATACTTACCGACCTAAGTTTTGGTATATGATTCACTCTTTAGAATGCAAACACGCGTACCAAATTTGGTTGCCATTACCGTGTTATTTCCGGAGAAATAATTTTTTTTCCGAAAGACAACACAAAATTTTCCGGGCAAACAAACTTATCCAAGCCACTTATAAAAGGAAGGCACATGCTAAATTTTATCAAAATCGGTCCATTATTTTTTGAGTTATCGGTGTTATATATATATATATATATATATATATATATATATATATATATATATATATATATATATATATATATATATATATATATATATATATATATATATATATATAAACATATATTTGAAACTGACCCGGATATGTGTTCTACGTGGCCTAATTTTTCATTTGAAGACATTTTTTCGAAATTCAAAAGTGGGGGTCTCCTCATTAGGGAACTTTTTAAAAGAAATTTTACTAAAAAATGAAAAGTTAACGGGTGCTAACCTTATGCGGATCACCTATATAACACCGCAGTCCGTGACTGTACATGGTTCTCAGAAAAATCCAATAAACTTATAAGACAACTCACTGTAAAAACCTGAGTTTTGTTATAGCTTCCGTGGAAACGATAAAGTAATTAAAATAATTAAATCATAAGATTATTTGCTTTCCACAAATTTCAGTACACATTGCCCACTAAAAATGCTTCTTTTGTGAAACATAATACCATGGAGCTTTTAACAAAGTAGGCTTAGCATAGTTTCTCAATAAATACTATCCTTCAATATTGTAAAACATCACAGAAAAGCCGCCTATAAGATCTTGTTATATTTTCCGCTCCAACAAAGGCCCAAACACTATTAAAGCTCTCCACTTCTTCTTAGGTGACAAATATCCACTTAAAAAGATCAAGTCATCAGAAGTGTCGCAAGTCACCACGTCTGATGTCCAGCTTACGAGTACTTAACTAAACAGATCTAGAGCGTGTTGAAATATATGACGATTGACAGTTGGTTGGTCTTTTATATTTTATTCATAGGTGACTAGATGTGTTGGAAGCTGATGTTTGGTATTGTCAGATGTAATCTGCCGCAAACGGACAAACAATGCCTGTGGAAGCGGTGTGAAAGTGACATTGTGTCTTTTGGCAAGTGTGAAGCCGGGTTGATACAGGGACAATGCATGGACCCCGATGCGGTACTTTACAGCTACCGCACCAAAAGCACCGACATTCAATGGAACTAGCCAACTAGATGTAATTTGCTTTACTTATTACACCGACAAAGATACCTCTCAAACAAGAATGCGTGTGTGCTCTTGACTTTTGCCTTCTCGGCTGGCTGATTCGTATCTGGACTAACAAAACTTTGTAATGTTTGCTTGTGTATACAAGAAGCTGCAGTATGTATGAAGCTTTATAGTTTTTTACAGAATGATTTTAGTGGGTTTTCTTTAAAAAAATCACAATTGAGAAGATCTCGACTTTTGAATTAAAAAAACAAAACAAATGAGCGCAAACTAGGCCCCCTAGAACACATATCCGGGGTGAGTTTCAATTTATATATATATATATATATATATATATATATATATATATATATATATATATATATATATATATATATATATATATAAGAAATAATTATTAGTCAGTATATCAGGTTGCCTATGAGATGAAAATTTTAAACGTTATCATCCGACATAGGTACAATATGCGACGACTTTTGAATATATAACTTTTATTTACCGAGGAGTATAATAGAATTATTAACAGAAGATGTCGTGTGGTTGCAAAGAGATTTCCACATAAACACAGATCAACTCGTTACCTGATCAGAATACTACTCAAAAATTTCTAAGAATGTAGTGTTTCTTCCAAAATTTCATAAGAGTAAAGCATTATTAGGGAACAAAGAGATTTGTGTGTTCTCACTTCACAATCAATGTTCGAAATTTGCAACGTTTACTTCGAGGCGTTTTTGCAATAGGAAATAATTACCAGTCAGTTTACGAGGTTGCCTAGGAGATGAAAATTTTAAGTCATCCTCCGACAGTAAACTTAATGGTTGTACCATAAAGTACGTTTGTCAATTGTATTTTAATTAAATAGAGTATTTTCCACAATAATGGCACACTTCAATTACTCAAACGATGAATTTTTGAATTTAATTATTATTTACGGGGAGTGTAATCGAATTTTTAGCAGAAAATGTCGTATGTTTGCACAGAGATTTCCAGATAGGCATATACCAACTCTTGACATGATCAGAAGACTATTGAAAATTTGTTCTGAGAATGTAACGTTTCGTTCAGAAGGTAATAAAAATAAACCGCTATTGGACAATGAAGAGACACAAATAAATGTTTTGGCATTTTTTAATACTTATATGCATGCGTCAATCAGAGACTGCAGTAGAAATTTGGAACTTTCAAGAGGAACTATTCACAGAATTCTAAAAACTAACAAATGTATACCATTTTCGTTCACTTTAATACACCATTTAGGGGGGATTTTTCCAGCCGTGAAAAATTCTGAGAATGGTATCTTTTGAGAACTCAAGAAGATGAAAATTTCTCAAGAAAAATTATATGGTGCGATGAGTCAAAATTTTCAAAGAGAGGCATGTTCCATCGTCACAACATTCACTATTGGTCGGACGAAAATCTTCACATTACTAAAGAACGAAATTTCCAGGACTGTTGGAGTTTCAATTTATTTTGTGCAATAAAATACAATAGAATTTTTGCCCTTAACATTTATGATGAGAAATTAATAGGTTGGTACCAATAATATTAAGCAATACTGAATTTCATTTACGTATTAGTACATTATCTTATTAAAATATTTATTAGACTCACTGAAACTAAATTTGAAAACATGACCCTTTTATTCATATCAGTAATAATGGTAAGATTAAAAAAAAGGTAAGAACGAATTCTAAACGTGCAGTATTCACAGGTCCTAGATATTGTCGCATTATGCAGCAAGTAATAATATAAACGCTGAACTCCTTGCATGAACACGAAGCTGTAGAAGTCTGGTATCAACAAGATGGAGCTCCACCACACAACTCACAGATAGTAAGCGACCTACACCAGGAAATATTTTAAAACAGATGGATAGCTAACGGTGGTCCTCATAGTTTGCCGGCCCGCTGACCAGACTTGACTCCACTAGATGTTAGTATTTGGGCGTGCATTAAGAACAAAGTTTACCAGGAAACACCTACTACAAAACAAGATATGATAGCAAGATTATTAGAGGCCTTCAACACAATGGAGCAAGATTACCTTTCTCGAGCCACGGGTATCATCATTAAAAGAGCCATCAAATGCCTCGAAGTGAACGGTGCAAATTTCGAACATTCATTGTAAAGTGATAACACACAAATTTCTTTGTTCCCTAACAATGCTTTACTATTATAAAATTTTGGACGAAACACTCCATTCTTAGAAATGTTGTAGTAGCATTCTTATCATGTAACGAGTTGATCTGTGTTTATGTAGAAATCTCTTTGCAACCACACGGCATCTTCTGTTAATTATTCGATTATACTCCTCGTAAATAAAAGTTATATTCAAAAGTCGTCGCATATTTTACTTATGTCGGAAGATGACGTTTAAAATGTTCATATCTTAGGCAACCTGATAAATTGACTAATAATTATTTCTTATCGCAAATTATTTAAATATCTTCAAATCGGTGGGACTTAGGTATAGGGAATCCTGATACCAATCGCAAGAACAATAAAAAGTACATGAACCAGCGGCATACAATATAGGCAGTTCTGTTTAAAAGAAGAGGGTTATTAGTTTTTAAATTTGTCACGATTGACCGGTCTATTTCGGGCACCCTCTCTAACTTGTACTTTATTAAATTCCAAATATTTTGTGGCATTTTATAATTCGCAGTTTTAAATTTAAACTCTTCAGGTTGAAAAATAAGAGATATATAAGTGTGTAAATGTGACAATGTTTTTTAAGACATTTTTGAAAAAATTCTAATATCTCGAAAATAGTTGAAAACAATGACATAATATGTAAGTAAAACCTACCATAAAATGTCACGCGATATCTAGATCCGGAATAAAAAACACCATCTTTCATTTGAAATAATAAAGTTGACGTCTACTTCCGGTATAACCGGAAGTCCCATACTAACGTCAATATTTTCAGTGAACTGGACATTTTGAGAAACCCACGTGCGTTAGTTTTCAGAATTCAATTGTGAGCCGTACATTTTGTGTTATTTGGAGCTGTCGCGGCAACATACTACCTGGTTCCGCACCGAGATGGCGACCCTGTCGTACATCTCACAATGTTATAGGATGCTGGCTACCATAGCCGTATTACTTTATAGGTGTGTTCTCGCTGTAATTAGTATACCGTACTGACGAGCTATAATTAGAGCGAAACCGGTCTACGGTTATAATTATGGTGAGATTACATCTAGACTTATATACATTGTCCCTATATTAGGGTAGAAATGAGCCAGAGCTGACAATTTACAAAATTGTTAGTTGGTTGTATACAGTCTATATTTTATAACATTTTGTGCTATTTGCAGCTGTCGTGACAACATACTACCCGGTTTCGCACCGAGATTGCAACCCGACGTACACCTCACAGTGTTTTAGATCTCTAAGTTATGAGACAAAACCAAAATAGGTTGTGCGAATAACAAAATTTGTTGTATGATACGTCAAAAAATGCCAGAAAATTACTTGAAAATTTAATAAATTTTCTTCTTAAAACTTCAAAGTCGCGATTTAAAACGTCAAAATTAGCTACAGTTAGGCAAAGAACCTGAAACAAATAAGGGTTTTGTAGAGAAAATGTTGCAAGAAACCTATTTTACAAGGCATTAAGTTTCAGCATCAACCGACATTGTTCTTCATTTTACTAAAATATTTGCAGGAAAATCGTTTTAAATACATCCAGTCTAAGATACCTTGGCAGTAGTTTTAGTTATAGGGTGTATGGTTTAATAGTCTGTAAGTTTTCGCGAATTTTCGTCAATCACAGGTGGCTCATAAATCGTTGGTGATACAAATTTTCTTTTTTTAATTGTATTTTAGCATTTTTGCATTTTCCACCGAATTGTAAAGTATGTTTGCAAGGAAACAAAAATTATAGTCTTCATAGTTTCCGGGTTATTGCAATTGTTTTGAAACTTTTCACATTTTTGACGCATTACAAAAATTACGATACGGCGTTTTCATCAATACATAGCGGATGCCATGAAAATGACGCCTTCAGAGGTGCCCTTGTTTTTGCGATTTTTTCATTATACACCTTTTCAAATAACAAAGTAATTTTGACGAAATATGGTACATTGCTTCTACTATAATATATGTTATACTGGTACTCAAATTTGATGCCTGCTTTCATTCAAATAACACATAGTATGTAGTTATAACAAACATTTTTATCAAAATTCACTACCATAACGCACTTGCTGCGTCCAGACTTTTTAGTGAATTTTCTTAGAAAAAATTCACTAATAAGGAGATCCCGATTTTTGAATTTTTTGAAAATGTCTTCAAATGAGCGCTAATTAGGCCCCCTAGAACTCATATCCGGGGTCAGTTTTGATTTTTATATGTTTATATATATATATATATATATATATATATATATATATATATATATATATATATATATATATATATATATATATATATATATATATATATATATATATATATATATGTATCACACCAATAACTCAAAAAATAATGGGTCGATTTTGACAAAATTTGGTGAATAACTTCCTTTTGTAAGTGGCTTGGACAAGTTTGTTAGCCAGGAAAATCGGCCGAGGTTTTTCCGGAAAATTTTGTGTTTTCTTTAGAAAAAAATTTATATCTCCGGAAATAACATAACAAAGTAAGGGCAACGTCGTTTTATATCGCTACAGGTAAATTACCTACCAAAATTTAGCGCTGTAGGTCAAATAACAAAAAAGTTATGGGCATTTAAAGAAACATAAATAGGGGCTTTCGTCAAAACGTCAGTGACAGTTTAAAACATCAAAATTCGCATTATTTAGGCAAAGAAAATGTCTCAAGAAGAATGTTTTACAAACCCTGATGTCTCAGTTTCAACCGTCATTGTCCTTTATTTTGCTAAAATGTTTCCAGAAAATTCATTTCAAATAGACCCTTTCTATGATGCTTGGCAGTAGTCTTAGCTATAGAGTTTATTTCGTAAAAAATCAATAAAGCTCAATATATCCGTTATTCTAAAAGATATGAAAAAAAATTGTAGACATTAATTATAGGGTGTCTTGAGCTACATCTTAAAAAAAGATTTCTACAGTCACAGGCTGGCCCATAAGTCGTTGGTGATACAAATAATTTTTTTTAGTCGAAAACGCCTTATGTTTTTGCATTTTCCATCGAAATATAATGCATGTTCGTCAGTAAAGAAATTCTGGACGCAGCAAGTGCGTTATGGTAGCGAATTTTGATTAAATCCTTCATATTTGAAAAGCTCAATTTGCTATTAACCTATAAGGTTGACCAAGAAACGGATTTTTTCGGTTACACTTTAAGTTTACTTTCGGAAATTGTTGTACGTTTTCAAACAATAAAGTTATTTTGATGAAACATTGCACATTGTTTTACTATATATGTTATACTATATATGTTATACTGGTAATCAAATTTGATGCCTGCTTTCTGAAAAAAACAAGACACATATTTGCTACTAAAAACATTTTAATGTAAATTCACTACCATAACGCATTTGCTGCGTCCCGAACTTTCTTTTGTTTTCTTATTACTCGAAAAGTGATTTACCACAAATATAGGCTACGATATCGTTTAACCTGTTAGCTATTAGTCTATCAATTAACCGTGCTATGACAATATTCATTATCTAATGACATTTTGCAAAATTTGTATTAAGGAGACAAAACACTGCATTTGATTGTAATTTTATTGGTCCCTTGTTCGTCTAATGGTAAAACTTCTGAAATGTCACGGATTTTTTTACACTAGTAGCAAATGCAACAGACGCTGTAATAACAGAATGCTGAAAACGTACAAAAGAAATCACCGCTTCTCAATAGATGAAGTAATTCTAATCTAGAATTGCCAGCGAGGAACTGTAAGACTCTTATCTAGATTCTGAACATTGAAATGTGCTTTTTGTGACTACGACAGAAAGAACTTAATCAATTCATAGAGCTCTTTACTTAATTATGCACTTTGTGCCAAATACAAATGTAATGTAATCGAATGTAAGCAATTCGATAATGAGAATGAAACCCAGAAAATTATTGTGAAAGTGCCTCTTGCTTCGGTATAAAATTGTCTCTGCAGAAAGCTTAAACATAACACTTGTGTTTTAGTGAATTTTCATTAAAAAAAAACCCTAATAGAGAGATAAAAATTGTCGGATTTTTTTTTCAAATGAATGCGATTTAGGGCCCCTATAACCCAAACCCAAGGTGGGTTTGAATTTTTATATGTTTATATACTCAACTGATTTGAACGAAGCTGGGCACATATTTTCATTGTATTAAGACCGTGGATGAGTTCGTAAATCAGCTATAACTGACATTTTCCCCCCAAAGATAAACAAAGTGTGAGTGTTTCTTCGTGCGACGTTGCCAAATTCGTAACGGATTCATATTTTTCGTTTTTCAACCCATTACCTAACTTTTTTCACTTAGTGTGATACATATTTGTAAACGCAAATCAGGGGCTTATCAAAACCAAAACAGGGGCTTATCAAAACCGTGAAAATCCAATATGATGCCCATATAAAAAAACAAAGTTGATGATGCTTCCAAACTATCGAAACGTTCGAAATAAAATCTGACTACACAAGCGTTTCCTACGTAAAAAGTTGCTATCAGAAAGTTTTTACAGATTTCAGAAATTTTCACAAATACAGAAAATTCAGGTATTTTCGAAAATGCGTCATTTTAGTTTTTTTCTAATATCGTAAAAACCAAAAGAGATAAAATCGTAAAGTACATGGCATTCAATTACAAACACAATTGTATAAAACTTTTCCAATTCAACCGCTTTCCTATCTCTAACAGTTTCGGAGATCGCAATACATGCATCACCAATTTCGGGTAGACTGTATATATATATATATATATATATATATATATATATATATATATATATATATATATATATATATATATATATATATATATATATATATATATATATATATATATATATATATTTATTACAAAAATTGGTTGAAGAAATGTTACGTTAAAAGTTTGATAAAATATTTTCTACGAAAATTCCCTTAAATTTTTTTGAAAAAAACTCATTATTACACCACTTTTCACGAATTTCATAAAAAGAAAATAAAAACTTAGCTGAATACTTGTTCAAACAAAAATTGTCTACGGAATTCGTTATTACATAATTATTTGGTAAATGAATATTCGCTAATAAAATAAATTAAAAATTATACATTCTGGATTAAATACAGAGTATAGGAGTATTTCTCTGGTTTTACAGAGATGACGATGCCGTAAAAAGCGAAAACAGTTGCAGGGAAGAAAACAAGCAAGTAAGGATAACAAACTGATTTGCTATTAAAATTGAATAAAGATGTCTTGCTCATATATATAAGGGCATATGAAAGGAAATTAACTCTAAGGCCTGTATCTGCCTACCCTTTTGAGCGATGGATAAGGATAGGTTGGGTTGTTGTAGCTCGATTACGGGGTCGTCATCTGTCTACTACCCAAATCTCGTGGAAGTTCGTTTCTAAGGTCTCAGTGTGTTTAACTCTAAACCTGAGAGATATTTGACCGTTCCTCATAAGTCTTGTATTATTTCTAATGTTTCGCCTACCTGCCTCGTTATCAGTGTAAGTAGTCGGGTTAACGTCTATTCAGTCAGGGCTTTTCGTAACGGTGCCTAAAGGATTAAGCAGATTAGAGTTATTTGTTGAGTCAGATAATGGGGAAGTTAAACTGTCTATTAAACTAATTGTCATTTTGTGTGTTTCTAATGAGGATATAATAGGTTTCGAAGTAATCGGAAGTCCAAGACTATCATCTCGTTCATTTAAACAATTGGAACGTTTTTATATCTCATTGATCCAAAATAGGAGCCGAAACGCTGAGTTGTAATAAATTCTGGGCGCGGTTCAACCCGAGAACCAAGGATATCTCACACTGCTGACCGTGAAAACTTTTCCGAACACCCATACATGCACACACACATGCATATATATATATATATATATATATATATATATATATATATATATATATATATATATATATATATATATACAGGGTGTGGCGCCAAGACCTTTAGTTACCCGTTTATCAATAACTACTCGAATTTGAAAATTTACACACATACGATCGAGAGGAATTACAGTTCAGTGAAAATAGTTTACTTTATGTCAAACTTCTGGTTTAACCGGAGGTGACCATCAACTTGCTCATTTTAAATACAACATGGTAATTTTCATTATATTTTCGAATTCTACATTGAATTTGAGATAAATTATTACTAATACACCATATGTTAAAAATCAACCGTTTTCGAAATTTTTCGATTTTTTTGAAAATTCTCGCGAAAACCAAGGTGAACGTTGCACGCTCTCTCTCTCTCTCTCTCTCTCTCTCTCTCTCTCTCTCTCTCTCTCTCTCTCTCTCTGTGTGTGTGTGTGTGAAAATACAACTGAGAAGACTCAGTTCTTGTACAGATTACCCTCAGATAGGCACATTAACGACACGTTTGATAGCGTTTCTTTTAAGTATACAGGGTGATGAGAATTATCCGTGCCATTTGGTAAAATTGAAATCACAATTACTCGCTTATTTCAAACGGAACACCCTATATTTTATGAGCTATTTCGGTTTGCATCCGGTTTCCCTTTCAACGCATTCCCTATACCTAATTTCCACCGTTTCCCGAATATTTCAATTTTACTGGATTCACTTAATTCAAATTTCCACAATAGATTTAAGGCGGGCTTTGGAACTTGATAATATGCTTGTTGACGTCTACACGTCAAAAAAGCGTCAATCGAAGCTTATTGTCATAAAAATCGAGATACTATCAGTCAACGCGGAAAAAAAATGGCAAATTTGCAGTACACAAACGACGATTTTTTGGAGCTTCTAATTATTTATTGTGAGTGTTAACGAATTGTGCACCGAACATGTCGTGCATTTGCAGAAAAGTACCCAAATAAACCGAAACCCAGTCACGACATGATTAAGAGGTTGCTGCAAAATTGTTCACAGCATGGAAGTTTTCGCCCAAAAGTACAGAAGCGTAAGCCACTCGTCGATAACGAGGTAAACGAAGTGAACGTATTGGCTTTTTTTGTTGCTGATCCCAAGCCATCTATCAGGGATTGCGAAAAAGAATTACGCTTGTCAGCGAGAACGATTCACAGAATTTTGAAAAAGCATTATTGGAGACCCTTCTCTTATCACCCAATACATGGGTTGCAACCAAACGATCTTCCTAGACGTGTTGAGTTTTGTAAATGGTTCCTATTGAAAACACGAGAAGATGAGAATTTTTGCAAGAGAATTATTTGCTGCGATGAGGCAAAAATGGCATGCACAATTGCCACAATAGTCACTTCTGGTCAGATGAGAATCCTCATGTTACCAAGATCAACTATTTCCAAGACAGGTGGTCATTCAATGTGTTTTGTGCAATTAAGATCGATAAGATTTTTGGGATTAAAATATACGATGAAAATCTCACTAGTATGAGTAATAATGATATTTTGCACGAAGTGATTCTAGTTTATCTCAACACATTAAGTTTAAAATAAGCTAGAACAAGCTGGTATCAGCAAGACGGAGCACAGCCCCACAGTTTCCATTTAGCTCATGATTTTTTGCAACAACATTTTGAAGACAGGTGGATTGCCAATAACGGCCCACATAGACGGCCACCACGGTCCCTTGACTTAACACATCTGGATGCAAGCATCTGGGGCTACATGAAAAATAAAGTTTACCACGAACCTGCCACCACAAAAGAACACATGGTAGGTAGAGTTTTAGGTGCCTTCAATTCACTGAATTCAAAACAAATCATAAAGGCTACGAACCAAAACATTATAAGACGAATAACAAAATGTCTCCATGTCAGTGGGAGTAATTTTGAGCATTTTTTATAAGTTCCACAATTTTTTTATTTGTTTTTGTGTTTTAGTTTTCCACTAGCTATTAGTTAAGTTCTGTACTCATTTATAATAAATAACTACCTATATTGTTGATTTGTATTTTGGTTTAACAAGTTAGTTAACAACACGTTGATTTTACAGAACTAAAACAAGGGAAATGCAGCGATTTGGATGCAAATATAAAGTGTTCTCTTTTTTTACGCGAGTGGTCCAACAAATGTTATATTCTCATTTGACTTGACATGTAGACGTCAACAAGCATATTATCAAGTTCCAAAGCCTGCTTTAAATCTATTGTGACAATTTGAATCAAGTGAATCCAATAAAATTGAAATATTCGGGAAACGGTGGAATATAGGTATAGGGAATGCTAATACACGTTGAAAGGGAAACCGAATGCAAACCGAAATAGCTCATAATATATAGGGTATTCTATTTGAAATAAGCAAGTAATTGTGAATTCAATTTTACCAAATGGCACGGCTAATTCTCATCACCCTGTATACTTAAAAGAAACGCTATCAAACGTGTAGTTTAGGTGCTAATCTGAGGGTAATCTGTACAAAAACTGAGTCTTCTCAGTTGTATTTCCACAGAGAGAGATCGTGCATCGTTCACTTTGGTTTTCGCGAGTATTTTCAAAAAAATCGAAAATTTCGAAAACGGTTGATTTTTGACATATGGTATATGAGTAACAATTTATCTCAAATTCAATGTAGAATTCTAAAATATAATGAAAATTGCCATGTTGTATTTAAAATTAACAAGTTGATGGTCACTTCCGGTTAAACCGGAAATTTGACATAAAGTAGACTATTTTCACTGAACTGGAATTTGTCTCTGTCGTATGTGTGTAAATTTTCAAATTTCAAATCGGAGTAGTTATTGAGAAACGGTTAACTAAAAGTCTTGGCGCCACAGCCTGTATATATATACAGGTGTTTCTGAATTGATGCAAAAAATTTCACAGGGTGATTCTTTGGCGAAAAATAAGGGGTGTCTTTTCTATAAAGTTTTTCTTGAAACCCCTTCTCCTCTAAGTTACAGCCCTTTGAAATTTTGTCAAAAAAAAAGTTTTCGTTAAATGTCTCCGTTATGGAATAAATTTAAAAAAAACGAAATTTGGCAGATACATAAGGCTAACAAAATGACAGTTTTAAAAAGATTTTATAACCCTATAATGTTATCACAAGAGGGTGAAAAAAACTACCCCTATATTATTTTTTATCAGTACTTTTTTTGTGTACCGTTTTCTATTAGAGAAAAATGATTCAGAAAGAGGGGATCATTTAGAAACTTTTGTATGTCTTGACATTTTCTCATAAAATTGTTACTTTCATCACAAAAAAATAAAATATTACTCAGATCGATGTCACATGAATTTACAGAGTTATTTTATGTTTTTGTGATGAAACTAACAATTTTATGAGAAAATGTCAAGATATAAAAAAGTTGCTAAATGAATCCTTCTTTCTAAATCATTTCTTTTAATAGAAAACGGTATATACAATAAAAAGTACTGATAAAAATAATGTAACTTGGAGGAGAAGGGGTTTTAAGAAAAACATTGTAGAAAAGACACCCCTTATTTCTCTCCATAGAATCACCCTGTATATATATATATATATATATATATATATATATATATATATATATATATATATATATATATACATGTGAATTGAAACTGGCCCCGGATATGTATTATACAGAATCTAGTTCGCGCTCATTTTAATAATGTTGTTCAAAATTCAAAAATCGTTTCTCATTAGTGAATTTTTTTCACAAAAATCAACTAAAAGAAGGACTTCCGCTACAAAACCTGAAAAAGCATCTGGTAATGTAAATCATAAGACCCAGGCAAGAAAGTTACGGTTAAAAATAGTTAGATAATAAATATCTATAACGTTTTATTTTCTGAAATCGTGAAAAATTTAACAGAAACTGAGGTCGAATGGTTAAGTAATATATTGTCACCAGTAAAAGTCTAAATTAAGGACAGAACGCGGCTATATGGCATTTAGGAAAGGTCATAAGTACCAGAATGATTTATAAAACACACACAGTTATAGTCCAGGAATAATAATCCCAGTTGTACAATCGTTTA
This sequence comes from Tillus elongatus, assembly GCA_964006375.1. Taxonomy (NCBI): domain Eukaryota; kingdom Metazoa; phylum Arthropoda; class Insecta; order Coleoptera; family Cleridae; genus Tillus; species Tillus elongatus. The sequence continues at coordinate 29,969,075 of OZ023266.1, read as the reverse complement.
TTTCCCAGTCCTACATCCTGGTTATACGTTTTCCCAGTTCCGACCTCCTTGAAAGCATGTAACACACAAAAATACAAAATTCATAGCGTTTCGTTCAAACGTGCTCCTAGAAAATTAATTTTACTGTTTCTTGTGAGAGAAGATTTTGTTGTGGACTCTATTTGTTAAAGGTCTTTCGCATAAATTCTGAAAAAAGTACGTACACAAATATTTTTGTGACAAATATTGGAGTTGTTCTCTTTTACAGTTATCACATAATCAACAGATCTAGCATAGGAAAGTCAACATAACATCTCTATATAGAAAAAAAAAAGGCCTTGACTCAGCAAGTGCGTTATGCTGGTGAATTTTGATAAAAAATGTTTTTAATAACAAATATGTATTCTTTTTAAGAAAGCAGGCATCAAATCTGGATACCATAGTATATCCTATATAGTAGAAACAAAATCATGTTTCATCAAAATAACTTTAATGTTTTTTTTTTAATTTCATATTATTGGCTGCGGCATCCCAGGCCATTAACACATTCATTTCCAATCCTTCACAATTTTTACTAATTTTCCAGACAAAGTCAACTTGTCTCGCACAGGAATCGAACCCGGGACCTCTCTCTCTTAGCAGGCCGGCACCTAGCAACCTGCGCCACGAGGGCGTCAACTTTATTGTTTGAAAATGTACAAAAATTATCCGAAAATAAACTTAAAAACTGGTTTCCTGGCCAACGAACCTTATGTTAATAGCAAAAAAATATTCTGGACGCAGCAAGTGCGTTATGGTAGTGAATTTTCATTAAAATGTTTTTATTGCAAATATGTGTGTTTTCTTTTTAAGAAAGCAGGCATCAATTTTGGTTACCAGTATAACCTATATAGTAAAAACAATGTGCAATGTTTCATAAAAATAACTTTATTGTGTGAAAATGTACAAAAATTTCCAAAAGTAAACTTAAAGTGTACCCGGAAAAACTCGTTTCTTGGTCAACCTTATAGGTTAATAGCAAATTGAGCTATTCAAATATGAAGCATTTGATCAAAATTCGCTACCATAACGCACTTGCTGCATCCAGAATTTCTTTTCTTACAAACGTGCATTATATTTCGACGGAAAATGCAAAAATGCAATAACATAGGGCGTGTTTGATTAAAAAAATAAGAAAATTTGAATCACCAACGACTTATGAGCCACCTGTAATTGTGGAAATATTTTTTAAGATGTAGCCCAAGACACCCTATAATAAACGTATACAATTTTTTTTCGTAACTTGCATAATAACGGATATAATGAGCTTTACTGATTTTTTACGAAAATTCGACAAAAATTATATACCATTAAACGATAAACTCTACAGCTAAGACTACTGGCAAGCATCAGAGAAAGGGTCTATTTGAAATGAATTTTCTGGAAACATTTTAGTAAAATGAAGGACAATGACGGCTGAAACTAAGACTTCAGGGTTTGCAAAACATCCTTCTTGAGAGATTTGATTTCCATATCCTGTATTAGATTCAAGTTATTTGCCTAAATGTTGCCGATTTTGAGGTTTTAAATCGCAACTTTGATGTTTTGAGGAAAACCCCAATTTATTTGTCTTTAAATGCCTATAACTTTTTTGTCTTTTGACCTACATAGCTAACTTTTGGTAGGTGACTTACCTATAAGAATATAATTTGGTTGCCCTTACTTTGTTAATTCTCGAGATATAATTTTTTTTCGAAAGAAAACACAAAATTTTCCAGGAAGAAATAGAAAACACAAAAAACATATAAAAATTGAAACTGACCCCGGATATGTGTTCTAGGGGTCCTAATTAGCGTTCATTTGAAGACATTTTTTCAAAATTCAAAAGTCGGGATCTCCTCATTAGTGACTTTTTTTAAAGAAAATTCACTAATGAGTTATTGAAATTTGAGGAATTTAATGAAAGTTCGCACTTACTGCATCCACAACTTCTTTTTTTACAAACATCTATTATATTGCATGTATTATTGAAAATGCAATAATATAAGGCGTGTTACATTTTAAGAAAAAAAAGAGGCCACCTTGTGATTATAAAAATAACTTTATAAGATGCATCCCAAGACACCTTATAATTAATATATACATTTTCTTCTCATACCTTGTATAATAACGGATATCTTGAGATTTATCGTAGAAATGGGTCACCCTGAATATATGGAAACAGAAACTGAAACTAACCCCGGATATGGGTTCTAGTGTGGGCTCGTTCGCGCTCATTTACAGAAATCTTTTCAAAATTTAAAAGTGGCGGTCTCCTCATTAGCTAATTATTAATACGGAAATTCGCTAAAAATTATACACTATGAAACCATAAACTAAAACTAATGCCAAAGCACCATAGAAGGGGTCTATTTGAAATTAATTCTCTAGAAATATTTTAGTAAAACGAAGGACGAAGGTGGCTGAAGTTGAAACTAAAGGGTTTGTAAAATACTCTTTTTGCTACATTTTCTCTATATAACCAGTATTCGTTTCAGGACCTTTGCCTAAATGTTGCAATTTTTGACGTTTCAACTCGCGATTTGGCGTTTGAAGAGGAGAATCCCAAAATTGTTTTCTTTAAATGCCTATAACTTTTAGCGATTTTTCATTAAGAAAAATTCGCTTTTAGAGAGGTCACGATGAAAAGCTTTTGAAGAAATTTCTTCAGATGAGCGCAAACTTGTGTCCCTAGAACCCAAAACCAAGGTCCGTTAAGATTTTTATATATATATATATATATATATATATATATATATATATATATATATATATATATATATATATATATACCATATATATATATATATATATATATATATATATATATATATATATATATATATATATATATATATATATATATATATATATATATATATGTATCCGAGCAATAACTCAAAAAATACTAAACTGATTTCAATCAAACTTGGCAGAAATCTTGTTTGGGCGAAAACAGAAGTCGAGTTCGTTAATCAGCCTTATGCTCAGGTTTTCCGGTGGAAAATCGGGGAACACTTTTTGAAAACGCCATATTTTTTAAATTATGAAAGTGATTCTTATATATTAATTTTGAGGCGTTTCTCTCGGCAGAAATTGAAGTTATCCTGAAGTAACGAAATTTAAAAGCTACGACACGCTCCTAAAAGTTTATTAAGGCGTTGTGTAATGTGCGTAGGAGAGGTTGACATAACGGATGTCTTAGTTTGTTTATTTGAATGTTTAAAAGCTACAAAATCTGCCATATCCGGGGTCAGTTTCGATGTTTATATATATATATATATATATATATATATATATATATATATATATATATATATATATATATATATCACACCGATAACTCAAAAAGTAATCAACCGATTTTGATATAATTAAGCACATATATTCCTTTTGTAAGTGGCTTGAACAGGTTCGTTAGCCAGGAAAATCAAGCCAGGTTTTCCGGCAAAATTTTGAGTGTCCTTTCGGATTTTTTTTTATCTCAAAAACTAAAAAAATGGTAACCAAATTTGGTACGTAAATTTATGATATTAAAAGAAAACTATATACCAAAATTTATATTTCTATGTTAAAAGAAATAAAAGTTATAAAACATATTTGGTGCCTGACAATTTCTATGAAAATTCACTACCATAACGCACTTGCTGCGTCCAAACTTTTGTTGTTTTGTCAACAATGGTCTAAAAAAACGTCTGCTTCTCAGGTACGTGGCGTAATCCGCTCTAACTTCAAAATTATTTTGAGCAAGTGACTTTACTATGGTGCCTGACGTTCACTCTCTAACTTTATTTTGCAGTAATATTTTTTAGCTAGCTTCAACACAGATAGATTTTTGGTACTAGAATTTTAATATTTAAAATATCTTATATTGCCTTTGTATATGTTCTCTTATTCTATCTGCCAGATATTTTCGTTTTAAACGCTCAGTTGTGATTAGAAATTGTGATGTGTGCGATTTAAAAAAAATTACCAGATACAAGTTTACAATCTTTATATATGAGTTGTAACAAATATATCATTTACAAAATATGAAAACGAAGAGTGTTAAAAGTGTGAGGCATTTGCATTACACAATTCTGATCACAATAAAACATATATATATATATATATATATATATATATATATATATATATATATATATATATATATATATATATATATATATATATATATATATATATATATAGTGTGAAACAAACGTATGGAATAAAATTCATTCTCCAGCAAAAAAATAGTTTTTGTGGAAAACGCTGAGACACATGAAGTTTAATTTGTCGAACATTATCTTATAATCATAGTTATAAAATTAAACTTCAACCATTTTACCCCCACCATTTTATCTATTTTATTTAAATAGCAACCCTCCATTTTTTCTTCACAACTCGATGGATCACATTTTTCTGAATGCGGAGATACCCCATATGCATGGTCTAATATTACAGTTTTCAATACAGGGTGGGAATGTAATACTGGAATATTATAACTAAACAGTTTACCCTGAAATTCAAATTTATAGAATAAACTTAATAAAAACGTCCCTTTCTTAGAATAAATGTTCAAAATGTTCTTTATTCACTTGCACACAACGAAATAATCTGCTCTGGAATTCTTCCCTAACTCTGTTCAACACGTCAGGCGTTACGTTCCTAATTTCTGTTGTTATTTTGATTTTCAAATAATGTAAATCAGCAGCTTGTATTTTATACACTCGGTTGTTAAGGTATCCCCATGAAAATATATCAAGAGGTGTAAGATCTGGTGATCTAGCGGGCCATTCTACGAAACCTCTTCGTCCAATCCATCTTTGTGGAAAGATTTCGATACTCCCGTACCTGAAGAGGAAAGTGGGGGTCTTGTTGAAACCATATCCTTTTATGGGGAATATTAAGTTCTATTACATTTGGATAAAATTCTGCTCACATTGCGACAACCTGTTCTCTTAGCATTTCTAAATATTTTGGACCGTTTAGATTTTCTATAAAAACAGGTCCAACTACGTGATCACCAATGATACCAGCCCAAACGTTTAACTTCTGAGGACGCTGAGTGTGTGTTTATCGCATACAGTGGGGGTTTTGGGCAGCCCAGTTTATGCAATTTTGCCTGTCTACATCGCCATTCAAAAGAAATGTTGCTTTATCGGAAAACAGAACGTCAGCAGAAGAAATAACATTTCTATGTAACATGTCCAGCAGTTGTTCACAAAATTGCAGTCTTCTATCAGAATCACCGTCAATCAACTCTTGAACGTGTTGTAGTTATAGAGATGCATTTTTCGTTTTTGAGACAGCTTAAAACTGTTGCTTGACTAACATCATTTTCACGTGCAACTTGACAGGTAGAAGTTGCTGGTTTTTCTTGAAAAGCCAATAAAATATTGAGTTTTACATCTTCTTCAACAAACTTGGGTCTCCTAGGCAGTGCTTCAACGTGTCCATAATCACGAAACTGTGAATGTATCTTAGACAGAGTTCCCTGGGTTAGTGGGGACAAATCTGGATGTTTTTCATTATATAGGTTAACAACTTGTGCCTGTGTTCTACACATATCACCATACCCAATCGTCATTAATATTTCTGTTAGCAGAGTTTCAGTTAAGTATCGCATTATTAGACCAAAAATGAATTGAAATGATCGGAAAAAATTACGACAAATTTATTAGAAGACCGTGAATTCATAACAATACGCCACAAAATAAAACAGAACGGTTAAATTTCACCTTTCACGCTGCAAAAATTGGTAGTTAATAAGAAACGATTAGTGATACCAAGTACGTTTTAAATAAAAGACAAGATAAGAGATTTAAAATAAGAGTCAGTGAAGAATTCCAGAACAGATTATTTCGTTGTGTGCAAGTGAATGGAGAATATTTTGAACATTTATTATAAGAAAGGGACGTTTTTATTAAGTTTATTTTCGAAATTTGAATTTCAGGGTAAACTGTTTAGTTTTAATATTCCGGTATTAAATTTCCAGCCTGTATTGAAAACTGTAATATTATACCATACATGTGGGGTATCTCCGCATTCAGAAAAATGTGATCCATGGAATTGTGATGAAGAAATGTAGGGTTGCTATTAAAAAAAAAGATAAAGTGGTGGGAATTTATTTTTTAAACTATGATTATAAGATAATGTTCGGCAAATTAAGCTTCATGTGTCTTAGCGTTTTGCACAAAAACTATTTTTTGCTGAATAATGAATTTTATTCCATAAGTGTGTTTCACACTGTATATATATATATATATATATATATATATATATATATATATATATATATATATCAAAGGAAGGATACGGAAACGTTTCCAATAGCAGAATTGATCTATCTGAACTTTAAAAAAAATTCCTCATTAGCAGAACTAAAAATTTATTTAAGATGCATAAAAGACAAACTATGAAGCTTTCTCTTTCTAATGCCACTTATAAGATAATTTAAGAACATTTTCCAAGTTTTCAGCGTCTCGTAGAGCGGTGCTTTAAAAATTCAACTCGTAAAATGACCATTATTTAAAATGTTACAATACATCAAAGCATAGCATCAAAGAAAACTCGACACTTCACAGAACATTTTCTAATACTGTATTTAACTTTACGCCACTTCAGGATCCAACCCTTAAGGATTATAGTAGTTTCAGGATCTGTGAGCACAATGGTGAAGTAACCGCGCCCCATGCGATGATTAATTTTTTCATGACTCTCCCAGCATCCAGTGGGCTTTGAGGGGAACATAGAGGGCTAGAGACTAGAATGAAGCTCTGCGGTCTGTCACTAGACCGTCCTGTAATAATTATTAACAACACTTGGTGAAAAGGAATAGTAACTAGTAACCAAAACTCCCCTAAATATTCCTACAATCCCCAGCGTTACAAGGACTTATTGAATTTGTTATACTCTCACTCTCTGTTACGTTTCCGCACATACGCAGACTTGTTTGAAATAATGGATTATGCTAACATAACTGGGCACTTGATTACCGAATAAATAGAGTATTACAAGATAAAAGTTCATACGCATCTAAATGGGTATGGTAGCAAATTTTCGTAATAGTGCTTATAATAAAAAATACAGGAATTAAGAAACTATCTATAAGAAGTCCCACCGTTATCAACGTAATAATAATTTTTTATTTACTTACCAACTTACAAAAAGCTACATGAAATGTTAGAAAAAAAAAAAACTACATACAATTATGCAAATACCCACAATATAGCGGTAATCTAAGGAAATAACATGACAAATCCTTGTGGGGAAGTAACTTTCTTTCTAGACAATTTCGTTAATAAAGTACATAACTTTAGTCTTAACATACATATGTGTGTGTTGTGTGTGTTTTGTTTCCTTAACGTCGGCCTATTTCCGCGACTATGGCCAATTATCGACAACAGGGAGCAGTTTCACCTCACTATCCTGGAAATTTTGCCGAACCCCTGCCTTTCTGTAAGGAGGGTAGGGATCTTTAACGTGCCCAACATCGCATGGACACGGGACCGACGGCTTTACGCCCCCTCCGAAGGGCGGAACGTGCAGACATTCAACTTGCTCAAATACAATGCCAGAACCTCGGTTGATGTTAATTTTACAGTTTGTACTGAAAAAGTGAAAGGAGTACCCTGGGATCGAACCCAGTACCCTTCGGTTCAGGGGCACACGTTCTTATCCGAGGTTCAAATATACATATGATATACAAATAGTTTCACGCTTATAACAATTAATATACACGTTTCTATTATAATAAAAGATATAACACGGAAACAAGTTTTTTCTAAATAGTGAATACACAATTAAAGTAATAACAAACTATACATTAAAAAAGTCTGGACGCAGCAAGTGCATTATGGCCCAGCCAAGTGGCTTGGCCATAATGCAAGTGCAAAGGGAAGGTACTCAGAAAATTTGATCAAAATCGGACCATATAAAAATTGAAACTGACCCTGGATATGGGTTCTATGGGGCCTAGTTCGCGCTCATTTGAAGACATTTTTTCAAAATACAAAAGTCGGGATCCTCCTCCTCATTAGCGAATTTTTTGTAAGAAAATGTACCAAAATTAAAAGAAGCAACAAAAGCCTGGACGCAGAAAATGCGAATTTTTGTAAAAATGTTTTTAATGGAAAATATGTTGTATGACATTTGGTTGACAGTATAACCTATATAGTACTAACAATGTACCATATTTCATTAAAATCGCTTTGTCATTTTAAAAAGTACAATCATTTTCAGAAAACAAACTTTAAAAGTTCCGGAAAAACTGGTCAGATTTTGCTGGCCAACGAACCTCCTTAAGCTATTTACACGTCTGCCAGGGTATCAATATTCACAAACAGATTTATGACCAAAATTGAAAAAAAAAAATGAAAATTTCTTATACAAAAATTCACAATTTTTTTAACATAAATTGCCTTTAGTAATGTTACACTAAATTATATTTTTCACAAAATTTCAGTCTTTACAATAACTTACTAAACATTTATTATTATGGATTATCAATATATCACAAAATCTTACAAAAAAAGATTTTTACGGAAAAACTAAAAACATTTCTGCGAAAATATTTCAAATTTAGCCACTATTTGAAAGTGCCTGTATACGTAAGCTCAATTTTTTCGACGAGTAATACAAACAAAAAGCTCTCCGAATGCGTCATTTCTATGGAGCTCCGCTACCTATTGATAAAAACGCCGTATCACAATTTGTCTGTGTTTTGTTTCTTTAACGTCGGCCTATTTCTGCGACTATGGCCAATCACCGACGCCAGGGAGCAGTTTCACCTCACTATCCTGGAAATTTTGCCGAACCCCTGCCTTTCTGTAAGGAGGGTAGGGATCTTTAACGTGCCCAACATTGCAAGGACACGGGACCGACGGCTTTACGCCCCCTCCGAAGGGCGGAACGTGTAGACATATATGTTAATTTTACAGTTTGTACTGAAAAAGTGAAAGGAGTACCCTGGGATCGAACCCAGTACCCTTCAGTTCAGAGGCACACGTTGACAAAAACGTGAAAAGTTGCAAAACAATTAAAATAACTCAACAACGAGGAACGATATAATTTCTTTCCTTACAAACACGCTTTATAATTTGATGAAAAACACAAAAATGCAGTAACATAAGGGGTGTTCTATTAAAAAAAATAAAGCGTGTATCAGCAGCACTTATGGGCCAAAATAGGTTTATAAGATACCGCTCGAGACACCCTATAATTAACGTAAATATTTTTTTCTCATATCTTGTATAATAACGGATATATTAAGTTTTACCGTAGAAATCCATCACTCTGTATATGTGTAAACAGGCAAAAACTAAAACTGACCCCGTTCATGGGTTTTAAGGGTTCTAGTTCGCACTCATTTGAAGAAATCTTTTTAAAATTCATAAGTCGCGGTCGTTTTAGTAACGAACTTTTACGAAAATTTGCTAAAATATAGACTATTAAACCACAAACTCTAAAGCGGAAACACTGCCGATGCATCAGAAAGGGGGTCTATTGAAATGGAGTCTTCGAAAAGATTTCAGTGAAATGAAGGATAATGATAACACACTTATTACGACATATTTTCGACATAATCCGTATTTGCTTTAAATTCGTTGTCTGAAAATTGCAAATTTTGACGTTTCAAATCGCGACTTTCACGGTTCAAGAAGAAAAAATATAAAATGTGCAAAATATTTTTTCTGCTACTTCTTGACCTGTTTGCGTCAAGAAAACTTAACCGTTGTATTCAATTGTTTTTGCTAATCACACAAAATATTTTGTTTTTGTGCTTTCCTCTGATCACCAGTGGCACCCAATTTTTTTTTCTTTAAATGCCTTTAACTTTTTTTTCTTTCACTTACAGATCTGCATTTTGGTGTGTAGGCTAAATTTGTAGTATAAGCGTACACGTCAAATGTGGTTGCCATGGCTCTGTTATTTCCAGAAATACAAAAATTTTCCGAAAGAAAACTCAAAATTTTCCCGGAAAAACTGATCCGATTTTCCTGGCTAACAAACTTATATATATATATATATATATATATATATATATATATATATATATATATATATATATATATATATATATATATATATATATATAACAGAGAGCTCCTCATTAGTAAATTTTTCGTTTTACGAAATATTCGCTAAAAACCCCAACAGTCTTTTATTCATCCCTCTGATCACGCCAACTTTGTTAGCAAAACGATCGACAGGTTTGAATACGATATTGTGATGAATTGGGTTTCCCAAATTCTACATAGGTAACCTAATTCATTTGCACAAAAGGTTGCATGCAGTTGCACTATTAATTTAGTAAACAGAACAAGGAAGACCAGTGAATTCAGTTATTCCAAGACAACTTATTATAGACGAGAAGGAGGATATAAAATATGAATGTAGGGTAGGTCTGAGACCTTCTGTATAATATCTTCATGAATAACGCAACCTGCAATATTTTGCTCAATTTTTGTGTAAATGTTTCCATACGCAATGCAGTAGTAGTACTGGTAGTAAAAGCGGTTACTATAAGAACCTGATTTAATTAATTATGTAAATCCTAAGAGCTATTACATTAACTAGAAATAGAAAGATAAAAAAATACCACCAAAGAAGATTTCTCACTTACAAACATGAAAAATATACGTGCTAAGACATGTTTCTTTCGTAAATTAGGCTTGGTCACAAAATTAGTAAATCGCTTACGTAATGTTTGCTTCTCGGTAGGCTGCCAAAAGCCTGGATACAGCAAGAACCTTATGATAGATAATTTTCGTCAAAATGTGTCTCTATATAAAAAAAAAA